>JAABKJ010012698.1:0-10466 GCA_011634705.1 Andricus grossulariae
GTTAAAGAGATGACCGCTGCTGAAATCGAGGAATGTCCCTTAGGCAAACATCGACCAATCTGCAGCAATTTTCAAATGATACGAGTAGGCAACTTGCGACCACAGCATTAATTGAGTATTTGTCGTAATATGAAAATAAAATATCAGAGTTACCAAAAAACTTCACTCTTAAAAATTCCTTGACTTCCCATATTTTACAACGACCAATTTTCACTTTCACCTAGCCATTATTATTTAAACACCCTAATTTTAATCTTGTAAAATATTCAGCATTAAAGATTTCCTAATGAGAATGAAAAAATTCCAGGTTTGAATCGTTTTTTTTTATTTCAACCAAAAATGTAGATTCTTTACAAAAATCTTCGAATTATGAAAAAAAAATTGAATTTAGGAACAGGTGAAACTGAAACTGTTGGAGCTTCGACCAAATGGTTGAATTTTCATACAAATGGTCTATTTTCAATAAAAAATAATAAATTTCAAGAAAAAAGTAGTTTGCTCATTCATTTATTTTTAATTAAATTCCCCGCGATCCAATGAGGCCATTTAATGTGTAACATGATAACAAGACATACAAACGCCTTATAAGAAAAGAGAAGGAAATTCCAGATATATACAGCGCAAAAGCGGCGGCGATTACATGTGTAAAACTCAGGTATCAAGACAAAGCGAAAAATAAACATATTTGAGGATTTGAAAAATTAATCAAGTTAAGCTGGTTTGTAGTATAAGGTCGTCGCTTCCAGTAACGGTAACAAATAAGGAGCAAAAGAAAAATATTATAACGCATTTCTATTCTGAGGTACATACGTATTAGCTCAATGTTAAAATAATTATCAACAATTGTTGAAAAATGAAATTGTTAAATTATACATTAGGATCTCCTCGATATTAAATTGCTGAGCTATGAAAATGCTTAATTCAAAATTTTTCAATGTTAAATACTCACCAATTCGAAATACTGTAATTCTTCATGCTTCCCTATGGAATCAATTTTACTTTACAAATGTATAATTGAGTTCATAATCTTCTCAGTACAAATGCTTCTAATTTAGAAAAATATAAGGTATTTTTCAAAATTCAAAGGTAGGACGATTACGCCTCGTTTCAATCTGACGTGCGTGCGTGAGCTGGTTTGTTTTCATTAACTTCAAAGGGAATTTCGAGTTTACCATTAGCCTATTTGTGATCTTGAAGTGAGGATACAGACTGAATATCTGAGAATAGGAACGTATTCTAGATTTGATAGCACTGTGAACTTTATATCTAAAAATGATTGAAGAGTAAGGTTAATGGACGTATTTGCAAGTTTGTAGGCAAATTAAAGGTGTAAATTGGAGGATACGGTGAAAAAGGATTGAAGTTTTGAAAGAAATTTTCAGGTCGTCCAGCGGCAGTGCCTAAAATAATCCACTACTGTGCTTATTGCAACGCACCATACCATCCGAGCTGCGGAAAGAAAGAGAGGGTCCTTTTAGAAAAGAAATCTGTGTTAAAGAGTTGTAAGTGTAAGAAGACATCTGATACTGAAAATACAACTCCTTTGCAAAAGACGATCTTTAGTTCAACCTTAGATGCACAAAAGAAGGCGAAAGAAAGTAAACTAAGAAACATGGATCCTGCACTACAAAAATACCTTGAGCAAAAGATCGCTGATATTACGCAAAAAATGTAGAACTCACAGGAAAGCTGAGAAAGACATTTAGAGAAATTTAAATCCTCTGTGGATTTTATGTCGAAAGAATTTAAGGAACTGAAATAAAATGATGACACACAGACTAAACGTATAAAAAGACTTAAGGAAACAAATCACAAGCTGAAAATAGGCATGGGATTGACGAAACAAAGACAAAATCATAGAGACCAAGAAGAATAAGAAAATAATCTAGTTATCTGAGGAATTCCGAAACAGGATAAAGAGCCAGTGAGAGCAACCATCACAAATGTTATGACGGGAATGGGTCATGCACAAAATGTAGTAGCATGTTACAAACTTAAAAGTAGCAAAGAGGATGCTCTGATTCTACTATCACTAGATTTCAAGGAGACAAAAGAACATATAATAAAAAGAATAGAAGAAATTGGGTTTTTTTATCTTAGATCCTGTGGAAATAAAGAAAATAACGACAGGAAGATCTCTAATAATGAAGATATGACTCATATAATCAGAAAATATTCCAAAAGTCAAGAGAATTACAGAAGACCAACGCCTGTGAATACGCGTGGTTCTACAATGGAAGGGTTTATGTGAAGAGGAAAGAAGAGCACAATATATGGATTAAAGATGAGGATATGCTGAGAACAGTAAAAGAGAAATGGAAGAATGCGGCAGAATAGCTACGCTCTGAAAGAAGTTGATGACTAGGATAAATACAGGTCAAAGTGGATAACAACTCAATATATTTGAAGATAATGTATTCAAATGTTAGAAGTCTAAGAAATCAATACAATGAACTTAAAGTACTTTCTGAAAGACAAAAGATTGATATTGACTAAAACTTGGCTATACAGTAATGAAACTAAATTCTATAATTTTGAAGGATTTGAAGCTATACATAATTGTAGAGAAACGTGAGCAGGGGGGTAGCAATTTATATTAAAAAAGGTATGAAATCTGAAATATATGAACAAAACGATGTGAATAAAAATAATGTTTGTAACATATCAATGGTAAAAATCACTAATCTAAATTTGGCAATAGGAGCGATTTACAGACAACCCTCGGCTAGTACTGAAATTTTTTCAAAGTTTTAATTAGCTTTTAGATTCTGTGAAGGGAAAAGGACTCTTATGTGGCTGAATAAGTATTAATTCACCGAATAGGGATTTTGATGTAGTTAAAGACTATAATAATGTCATAAACATAAATGTTTATAGCATATCTAATATTACAAGTAAGATAGAGGCTACTATAGTTACAAAAAATATATAAAAATGAATCTCTGATCATAGTTTCTGAATATAGAATTCCATATGCTCAAAGTAACAAATGATAAAACAACGGCACTTTATATTAAAGAAGTTGACATTAAAGAAGTAAAAAACAATTTCGAACAAGAATGTGAAAATTAAAATATTAATAACAAAACGGATCTAATAGGAATTATCAAATTTACAAAAGAGAGAGAAACTGAAATAAGAAAAAAAGATATAATTAAAAATGTTCCATTCCCTGCATATCTAATCAGACTTATGAATAACAGGGATCGGTCGTATGTATAGCACAAGAAACCCCCAAAAAATAAAAGACTTACAGAAAATGTAAAAAGAATAAAAATGGAGTTACTAAAGAAATAAAAAAATTAACAACAAATGACACCAATAAATCGATTGAGAGCACACGGTAATCCTCGAAAAACTTGGACAGCCCTGAATTCTATCTTTAGCTATGATAAGAAAAATAATAATAGAAGTGAAATAAATAAACTGAAAGTATTAGTCACAGAAATAAATGATCCGTTTGAATTCTCCAACGAAATGAATAGGTATTTTGAAAATGTTGTGATAGACTCACAGAAAAATATTAGTGATAGTACTTTTGCACCGCCAGAAGTAGAACGTGATACACTCATGACAGATTTCACTTCCATGAATAGCGCTGAGTTAAATCAGATTATCAATAGCTTAAAAAAATACTGCGATAGGAAATGGCAATATCACAACAAACAAATTTGTGATTTTTTATCCAGTAATGAAATGTACCCTCCTGAAAACAATAAACCAAGGTTTGAACAAGGGGAATTTCCGAATATATCAAAATACAGTAAAATTTTTCCCATACAAAAGCAAGGGACATAAACTAAGGCAAGTAATTATAGACCGATATCACTATTGAGTGTTTTCTCCAAAATATTTGAAAAGCAATGAAAATTAGACTTTTTTCTTATGGTAATGAAAATAACTGTACAGGAGCAGCACAGTTTACATTCCAAGGAAAAGGAGCACTGGCAAAAATTACGCATTTTACGAAATATATTTCAAAGCAGATTGATGAAAAGAAAGTAGCTACAGCAGTTCTTGTAAAATTAAAAAAAAAAACTTTTGACACAGTTAGCCACGATATTCTAATTGAATAGCTATATAAAATGCGTGTCTAGGTTAATAATCTATTGTAGGGTGTTCTCCCCTATGTATATTATATGTGGAAAGCCATTTTTGCTTGGATTGAAAATGAAAATTTTTAGGTTTACGGATGATACAGTACTAGTAGATGGAAGCAATGACTGTAAATACTTAGAACAAATCATTAATCTGGATACAGTCGAGTAATGAGAAGAAAAAAGTTTAAATTACATTTGCAATAACCAACATACTGAAAATACGTTTCAATCAAAAAATCAAAATGGAAGAAAGTTTTCATACAAATTGTTGCAACCGAGAATTGTTTTTCTTACCAGTTTGCAAGTTTGAAAGTTTCAATGTCGCGGCATTGGTTTATTTTGCAGATTAAAAATTTTCGGGTTGTATTTATTACGAAAAAAAAAAATTAATTTTTCGAAGGGTCTTCTTTTCAGATTTAAAAATAAATGACTGTTTTCTTACAGGAATTATATTCTGCATTCTTTACAGATTTGAAGTTTCAGGTTGTTTTTTTTACAGAAAATATTTTTCTTCATTTGGTTCATAATGCCAAATGCATCAGGAGAATATTGCACGCGTTACGTGACGATGGTAAGTCTAATTATTATTATGTAATACTAACATTTCCGTATTACTAATATGATGACAGCAGGCATAACTGATACAACTGTGAGACTCAATAGAAGTAATAGTTGTAGTTCAGAAGCAACTTATCGCATATCTGCCCTATTTCAACAACTTAAGAACTTCCTATACTATTAGGAATTTAGCAAATTATCACATATGGAGAAGCTTAGGATCATTTTGTCTAATGCAGAGTGCGCAATTACTTTTCAGCTTTATTTTCAATTTTGTTAACAATAACATATATTGCCTACCAGGAAATTGACATTGGTTGTGATCAGCGGTAGAAATTTGTTTATAATCTAGAATGCAAACAAGCCCAATCAACACAATACACAATTACCGTAACAAAAGTGTATAATTCAACTTGCGAATTTCATTCTGAGCCAGTGTTCTAATTTCAACTATTAAAGCTCACAACCATTGCTTCCTAACCTCACTGGGATAAAACAACCTATACAAGAAGATATCTTTAGTTCATAACTATTTATATGCTTTCTATTTATCATAATAAATACTTGCGGGCGGAAAAATGTACACAAAATAGGTATTTACCTTAAACAACACTACTTTATTAAAGACAGAAGTACAACTGTTATTTTCTTAAATACTCATTACAATTTATTGATTCATTCGAATATGCTGATGATGATAATGTTTGAATATTCGCTAACTCATAATTTACAAATATAATGTCCTTTCAATTGTTTTTTTTTTGTAAAATGCTGATTACAATTTGTCGATTTATTCGAATTGTCCTAAAATACTTTTCATCACAGTAGGTTTTAAATAGGGTGTGACCGTTCCTGCATGACTGTAAAGATTCGTCCTTCCTGACTGTAGAGAGGAGTATAATTTTAAGCGTTCAGCCCAAAGTATTATAGTCTCGTTCTATATCACCGTTTATGCATCAGTTGAAAAATACTTCCAACCAAAATAGAATTTGTTTCCAATGACGAACCTCATCATGATCGAGATTAGGTGGCTTAAACCTATAATAAGTAGTAATAGATTATTTAATTGTTCATAAGAGAATCGTTAAAATTAGCATAATGAATATTTCCCAAAGAACGGAAATTGAAGGCACCAGATATTATAATAGACACCTAATAGTGGGCGGACATATATATATATATATATGTGATTTATAGTATCTTCCGACTTGACCTAAACGTAAAAAACCTAAAGTATTAAACAAATGTAGGGTAACATATCACAATCAGATACTTCCACGACAATTTGAAACATCCCTGATGGAATATTTTTATCCCAAATACCGCAGAAGCAATGTTATCATTTTGAAGGCGCCGTTTGAAAAACCATGACCATTGCAAAGCAAAATTATTCGCAAGGATAAGAAAAACATAGGTTCTTTGATATAGTTTTTTGTAATGTTAGTACGTTGCCCTCTTCTTTTTGTTGACGTCACGGGGTACATTAAATTTGTTACTGCTGATATGACTCATCTTTTTGGTTACACCACTTTAAGTATTTTCACTGTTTTTGGCGGACATCATTGAGGTGTTTGAAATGGAAGGGGAAATAAGGGACCACACTTAAATCAAGTAGCAGGTGAAATGACGGTGGTATGGGGGGGGGAGTCAGGCACTCTGTGTGAATTTGTTAGTGTTTCATTGTGCCCCTAACATCTTTTGCAAATATGAGGAATTAAAGTTACAATGAGAGCAAGTTAATATGCCGTCTAGTGTTTTTCCTTAAAAAATATAAGGAGGACCTTCTTTTCCGATGAAGAATGAACGGGCAACCAGTTTATTGAGATAACTCGTTTGACTGCAATCTTCATCTGATACTAGGAGGAATATCTGAATTTTCAAAATATCGCTTGAAAAAAGTCATCTCTCACTGACGGCAGAAATTACTGACAATCTTAAACTAGAAAATTTCATCGTCTCCTACTAAAAGGAGGAATAATTGGGTGCAATGAGAACAGATCCAGCTCTCGGATGTAGCTTCTGCCAAAGTATGGAGTCATTCATTGGCAGGAGCTGAAGTGTTGACTAAACTCAAAAATGAAGTCACTTCTCCTAGCTAGCGGCTAAATTATCTATTCGATGCGAAAGCTTCCCCTTATGTTAGCAGGAATTTCTATCTTTTCATAACGTTTCATAGAATAATAATTCTGTCGCTCACAGGAATCCTTCCGAGCTTTGAAATGGAAAAGTATACATCATCTCTTGAAAAAAGAGGAGATGGTTCCTGCAATAAGAGAAACACGAGTTTTCTAATGGCGCTTTTCCTAATGATTGAAGGAATGCTATGAGCAAAACTCGCCACCTTCACCTCCTAAGAGGAGCAATTATTAGGTCCTTATGATTCTTCAACCAGAAATGGTCACCTTCTCCTAAACTATTAAAAGGAATTATTGGGTCAAATGAGGGTAGTCATGCTCTCGAATGAAGCTTCTAGCAATGTCAGAAGACATGCTTTGGCAGAAATTCTTGTGTTGATTGAACTGAAAAAGCAAAACACTTCTCCGAGGGAACGAAAGAATTATTGGTACGATGCTAACATATTAAAATGTCGGCTGATGCCTCCCCTTATATTAGGAGAAAGTAAAGTGTAGTCAGAAAATTAAATATGATCTCCTAAAAGAAAAAAGAATTATATCATGCGATCAGAACAAGATAAGGTATCTGACTCCGCTTTTCCTATTTTGAGGAGGAATGCTCCAGCAGGAATTCTTCTGCTGTTTGTGATAAAAAAGAAAACCACTTTTCCCAATAAACAAGGGAATCATCAGAACAATAAGAAATTGGTTATAGCTTCTGCTTCCATTAGGAGGCACGTCTTTTTCTTGATTCTTGTCTCAATTCGTCTGTCTCCGACAGGAATCCTTCTTATACTTACACTGGAAGATTTAATATTATTTCATGAAAAATAAGGTATTAATTTTTACGACGGCAACAAGCTAATTTCTAAATAGTAATTTTTGTTTAGTATTGAAAGGAACATGGTAGCATCACGGTATTTTAGTTGTCACTGCCAGGAATCGTAGTGATGCTCTAAAAAGAACGAGTACTAGAAGCTCTTCGAAGGGGGTTGGACTTAAGTGTATCCTAAGAGCAAGATATGATATTCGCTATTCCTTATATCTATCTATATATAAGGAGTAATGTCTGCTCTCTTATAACGCTAGATCGAATAAAACCTCAGTTGCCGTTAAAAGAAAACATTCTTTTCTTTGAGGAACTCTCAACCCTTTTTCAGAAGCGAAATGTGACATCCACTTCATCATAGGACGGAATGTACTATCTGCTGCTGAAATCTGCTTGCATCAACACAAACAAATGATAAATAACGTTCTAAGATGGGATACTTTATCCTCTGCTCCCACTTAATGTCTAATGAACTCTTTGTTTTTCAATGAGCGCTCAGGTATCAGTTACCAATGTGCGCGACTTACACATCACTATTTATCAAAGAAATAGATGTACATTGCGGCACTGAAATGTAACGTCACTTAAAAGTCATTATAAACATTGGCATAGGATTTAAAAAAGGTGGACGTATCTCCGGTACTGAGTGCGTAATGCTTTATGTGGCGTCTAATGAGAATAACGAGAAATTACTCCTTCTACTGTAATATTCTTCCAATCCTAGGAGAAATGTTTTCATTTTTAAAATATCTCTTGAAAAAATTCATCTCTCGCTTACGACAGGAATTGCTGACATGCTTGAACTAGAAAATGTACCCGTCTCCTTCTAAATGGAGGAACAACTGGGTACAGTAAGATCAGACCCAGCTGTCGAATGCAGCTTCTCTCGAAGTTTGGAGTCATTTGTTGGCAGGATTTGTTTTGTTGACTGAACTGAATAAGAAGGTCACTTCTCCTGCGAACGGAGAAATTATTTGTACGATGTGAATGCTTCCCCTTATATTCGGAGGAATTTCTTCCTTTTGATCACGCTACATACAATAATTCATCTGTCGTAGACAGAAATGCCACCGAGCATTGAAATGAAAAAGTAAATATCATCTCTTAGAAGAAAGAGGAATTCGTTCCTGCAATTGGAGCAAGATAAGTTTTCTGATGCTGCTTCTCCAAAGGTTTGGAGGAATCCTTTTTTCTTGTTGATCTTACATCTGCTGTTGGCAGGAATTCTGATGATCCTTTAACCAGAAATGTGCACCTTTTCCTACTGAGAGGAAGAATTATTGGGTACAATGTGAGAAGTCAAGTTCTCGGCAGAATCTTCTCCTAATGTTAGAAGGCATGTTTTGGCAGAAATTCTCGTGTTGATTGAAGTAAAAAAGAAAATCACTTCTTCTAAAGAGTGCAGGAATTATTCGTGCGACGCAAGCATAATGAATACTCGGGTACAGCTTCTCCTTATATTAGGAGGAAGTCCTTTCTTTTGGACATGTTACATACACTTATTCATCTGTGGCTTACAGGAATTCTCTCGAGCTTTAAACTGGAAAAGTAAATATCATCTCTTTAAAAAAAGAGGAATTGTTTCCTGCAATTGGAGCAAGACAAGTTCTCCGACGCTGCCTCTCCTTTTCATGGAGGAAATCTTCTGTTTGTTGATTTTACATCTGCCGTTGACAGGAATTCTTATGATGCTTTAACTCGAAATGGTCGCTTCCTCCTACTGAGAGGAGGAATTGTTGTGTACCATTTGAGGAGTGAAGCTCTCGGCAGAAGGTTCTCCTTCTGTTAGGAGGAATTTCTTTCTGTTGGACACGGAACATGAAGTAATTCATTTGTCGCTAACAGGAATCCTTCATAGCTTCAAACTGGAAAAGTAAAGATCATCTCTTAAAAAAAAAGGAATTGTTTTCTGCGATTGGAGCGAGACAAGTTCTCCGATGCCGCTTCTTCTCATGTTTGGAGGAATGCATTCTTTTCGTTGACTTAACATCTGCAGCTGGCAGAGATCGTTATGATTCTTTAACCAGAAATAGTTACTTTCTGCTACTGTCAAAGGAATTGTTGGGTTAAATGAGGGTAGCCATGCTCTCGAATGAAGCTTCTAGCAATGTTAGGAGACATGCTTTTGCAGCAATTCTTGTTTTGATTAAACTAAGAAGCAAAACACTTCTCCTAGGGAACGAAAGAATTATTGTTACGATGCTAGCATATCAAAATCTCGTTCAAAGCCTCACCTTATATTAGGAGAGATTCAAGTGTAAGCAGAATAGTAAATATGATCTCCTGAAAGAAAAAAGAATTATATTATGCAATCAGTACAAGATAAGGTATCTGACTCCGCTTTTCCTATCTTGAGGAGAAATGCTTCAGCAGGAATTCTACTACTGTTTGAGATAAAAGAAAAAACCACTTTCCCCAATAAACAAGGGAATCATCAGAACAATAAAAAATTGGTTATAGCTTCTGCTTCCATCAGGAGGCATGTCTTTTTCTTGATTCTTTACTTGTCACGATTCGTCTCTCTCCAACAGAAATCCTTCTGACACTTACACTGGAAGATTTAATATTATTTCATGAAAAATAAGGTATTAAGTTTCACGACTTCAACAACATAATTTCTAAATAGTAATTTTTCTTTAGTATTGGAAGAAACATGGTAACATTACGGTATTTTAGTTGTCACTGCCAGGAATCCTACACTGTAAAAAAAATCGATTGAATTTTACATCGCTGGATGATGTTAATAAAAGGACCCTCGTGCGTCAGAGTAAGTTTACGAAATTTTGTGAAAATCCACCTAGCGATGAATTTTGCAATTACAGCTGTTGCGATATTCCAATTCGATCGGTAATTTTACACACGAAA
>JAABKJ010012699.1:0-10466 GCA_011634705.1 Andricus grossulariae
ATAACTAACCTACTTAAAATTTAATTTTTTATTTTCTTCCATTTTCAACAGATCAATTTTTACTTTTCTTCAATTTTCAAAAGTTCAATTGTAGACACTTAAATAATTAACCTACCTAAAATTCGATTTATAATTTTCTTTCATTTTCAACACTTGAATTGTTAACTATTGAATTGTCGACCGTTGAAAAATCAATTTTCAATTTTCTTCAATTTTCAACAGATCAATTTCTACTTTCATTCAATTTTCAATTTTCTTCAATTTTCAAAAGTTTAATTGTAGACACTTAAAAATTAAACTACTTAAAATTCAATTTTTAATTTTCTTCAATTTTGGAAAATATTTTTTTCTCTACAATTTTCAACTGTTGGATTGTCATTAGTTGAAAATTAAAAGTTTCAATCTTCCGCCATTTTTATCAGTTGAATTTTCACTTTTATTTTATTTCCAATTTTCTTCAATGTTCAAAAGTTCAATTGTAGACACTCAAATAACTAACCTACTTAAAATTTAATTTTTTATTTTCTTCCATTTTCAACAGATCAATTTTTACTTTTCTTCAATTTTTAAAAGTTCAATTGTAGACACTTAAATAATTAACCTACTTAAAATTCAATTTTTAATTTTCTTCAATTTTCAACAGTTGAATTGTCAACCGTTGAAACATATTTTTTTCTCCAATTTTCAACTATTGGATTGTCATTTGTTGAAAATTGAATTTTTCTCAATTTTTCACTGTTGAAATTTCACTTTTATTTTATTTCCAATTTTATTCAATTTTCAAAAGTTCAATTTTAGACATTTAAATAATTAAACTACTTAAAATTCAATTTTCAACATTTGAATTGTCAACCGCTTTGTCGACCGTTGAAAATTAATTTGTGTTTCAATTTTCAACTGTTGGATTGTCATTAGTTGAAAATTGAATTTTCTTCAATTTTTAACTGTTGAAATTTCACTTTTCTTTTACTTCCAATTTCCATCAAATTTAAAAAGTTCAATTTTAGACAATTAAATAATTAAAATTCTTAAAATTCTATTTGTAATTTTCTTCAATTTTCAACAGTTGAATTTTTAAATGTTGAATTGAAGACCTTGGAAAATTAATTTTCTTCAATTTTAAACAGTTGTATTGTCGACAGTTGAAAAATAAACTTTCTTCAATTTTTAACAGATCAATTTTTATTTCCTTCAATTTTCAAAAGTTCAATTGTAGACACTTAAATAACTAAACTGCTTAAAATTCAATTTTTTTCAATTTTCAACATTTGATTTGTTAATCGTTGAATGGTCGACGTTGAAAATTAATTTTTTTTTTCTTCAATTTTCAATTTTGTTCTTTTTTCAAAAGTTCAATTGTACACACTTAAATAATTAACCAACTCAAAATTCAATTTTTAATTTTTTCAATTTTCAACAGTTGAATTTTCGACCGTTGAAAATTATTTTATTTTTTCCAATTATCAACTGTTGGATTGTCATTAGTAGAAAATTAAATTTTCAATTTTCTTCAATTTTTAACACTTGAATTTTCACTTTTCTTTTATTTCCAATTTTCTTCAATTTTCAAAAGTTCAATTGTAGACACTTGAATAATTAAACTGCTTAAAATTCAATTTTTAATTTTAATTTTTATTTTTAACATTTGAATTGTTAACTGTTGAATCGTCGACCGTTGAAAATTGATTGTTTTTTTCTTAATTTCAAGCAGTTGGATTGTCGATAGTTTGAAAATCAATTTTCTTCAATTTTCAACCGATGAATTTTTACTTTTCTTAAATTTTCAATAATTCAGTTGTAGAATTGAATTTTCTTCGATTTTCTATTTTCTTCCTTTGTCAACAATACTATTTTCAACAAACAGTTGAATTGTCTACAGTTAAAAATTCAATTATGAATAGTTGAATTATCGGCAGTTGGGAATCAAATTTTCAACAGTTGAATTTTCAATTTTCTTTAATTTTAAATAATCGAATTATTGACAGTTGAAAATTCCATTTTCTACGACTGAATTTTTAATTTTCTTTTATTATCAGCAGCTGAATTTTCTTCGACGTCCAATTTTCTTCGACTTCCAATTTTCTTCAATTTTCTTCGACTTTCAACAGTTGAATTGTCGACAGTTTAAAATTTAAATTAATTTTTGACAGTTGAATTTTCTTCGACTTCCAATTTTCTTCAATTTGAAACTTTCTTCGATTTTCAGCAGTTAAGAATTCTAATGAATTTTCTACAGTTGAAAAATAAACTGTTGAAATTCAATTTTCAATTTTCTTCGATTTTCAACAACTAATAATTCAAATGAATTTTCTACAGTTGAATTTTCTTCGACTTCAAAATTTCTTCAACATTTGAAAATTAAACTGCTGAAAATTCAATTTTCAAGTAATTTTAAAATAGTTCAGGGTAATTCGAAATATTCCGAAATAATTTTAAATTCCTTAGAAATATTTTATAATCCTACGAAATTCTTTCCAATCTTTCGAAGTTCCTCGGAATCTATTAAAATATATTATATTTTTTTAAATTCTTTAAATCGCTTGAAATTTTTTAAATCTCTTAAATTTTGTTCTCTAGAAATTCTTCAAAATACTCTAATATCCTTCGAAATTTTTGAAGTCGCTTGAACATTCTTGGAACCTTTTAAAATGTCTAAAATATTCAAAATCTTTTTAAATCCTTTAATAAGTTTGATACTATTTTAAAATCCCTTGAAAGTTTTTAAACCTCTTGAAAGTTTATCGAAATAATAAAATAATAGACTTGAAAATGATCACAGACACAAAAAGAGGAAAGTTAAACTACTAGTCAAGGAAATTAAAGATAAAATCAGAACAGAAGAAAATGCAAAACTACTTTGAAGAAAGCAAGAAACTGTTTTATAAATGGGCGTTGCTTAATATGAAGAGAGGGAAAAGTACAGAGTTAGTCAGCATGAGAAATAGCAAGGTTGAAGTACTATATGACACGGACGGGATACTAGACGCCTTGAGAGATGCTTTTAAGGAATTATTGGGAGATAAAGCTTTTGAATAAAATACGTACATAAATTTTAAACCAAATATTTGAATTTTCAACTAAAAAGATTAATTTTATAACAAAAGAGACGAATTTTTAACAAATTCCATAAATTTCTACCTAAGTACTTTGAACAATGGATGTGATATTAGTTCAAATTTGATTTGATTAATTTTCAGTTTATATTTTTTAGCTTCGAATTTTTTCTTCAGGTGAAATCAATGCTTCATAAAAATAGTATATAAAAAGTGACGTAAGACCAACGATGTAAACCAAATACTTTGTGCAACGTTTTTGTATTATTACTTTTATAACATATGTGGATTTAAAAAATAAAATTTATACTTTCAATCATTTTATGAAAAATATTTTACATACATTTTTTGTCTATAAAACTAATCCATGTAAAATTAGACATGTTCTAAAAGTACAGTCGCAGAATAGGTCAGGGAGATAATATTTTTTTTGAGTAAATTATACGATACGTTAAAAAAAATTATTCGAAAAAAATTAAAAACAGATTTTCGCAGAAGGAAACAAATGATATTTTTTGAAATTTTTTTGTTTAATTTAGCTTTTAATTAGAAAAAGACTGTATGAAAAAGTTATACTGAAATACATTTCACTTTTTCGCAATATGTAACTTGCATCATTTATGATGACAATTAAAAAATTAATTTTGTATGCAAAAAATTCACCTAGTTTCAAATCTTTGGCAGAAAATTTAACTATTTTGATGAAAATTCGTTTCAAGTTTAGTTAAAAATAGATTTTTTAATCTGACAATTAAACTAATCCATTTCTGGTTAAAAATTTATCTTTTTTAATTAAAAATTTTAATGTCTTGTTAAAAGTTTATCTCTTTTAGTTAAAAATTTAACTCTGATTAAAAATGTATCTTTTTTAGTTGAAAGTTCAACTTCTTGATTGAAACTTTTTGCATTTTTTTTTTAAATCGTCTTTCTTGGTATGTATGGAATGTATTTTTTTAATTAGTAATTCTTCAGGATATTATACGTCTTGCTTTAAAAAAATTCTTCAGGATTTTGTATGCCTTGATTTAATAATTCTTTGGGATTTCATATTTCTTGATTTCAAAATTCTTCAAGATTTTGTATTTCTTGAATTAATAATAATTCTTCAGGATATTATATGTCTTACTTTAATAATATTCTTCAGGATTGTGTATGCCTTGATTTAATAATTCTTTCTGATTTCGCGTATTTCTTGATTTAATAATTCTTCAGGATATCGTATTTCTTGCTTTAAGAATATTCTTCAGGATTTTGTATGCCTTGATTTAATAATTCTTTGGGATTTCGCGTATTTCTTGATTTAAAAATTCTTCAGGATATCGTATTTCTTGCTTTTATAATTCTTCAGGATTTTGTATTCTTGAATTAATAATTCTTCAAGATATTATATGTCTTGCTTTAATAATATTCTTCAGGATTTTGTATGCCTTGATTTAATAATTCTTCGGATTTCGTATTTCTTGATTTAATAATTCTTCAGGATAATTATTTTGGTTTGTTTGAAAAAATAAATAAATAAATTGGAAAATGTTAAATTTGTATCTGAAATACTAGTTTCTTCGTTGCACGTCACATATTCTAAAACCCGTTGAATCATTTTCTGTTTATCATATGACGAACGAGCACGAAGACGGAGGAAGGATCAGATGAATCAGATCTGGAAAAACAAACCGTGAAGCGCGCGCACCAATCCTGTAACCTGTTGAGTTGAACGAATGAGCGAGCGAGCGCCTGAACGTCCAAACAACGAATACGAAACGAGACGAGACCAGTTCCAGTCAGTGAGTTGGTGACCAGTGTCAGTATCAGTCAGATCGTCGTGCTTGTTAGTCTCTCGTGTTTTGCAACTCGTTTGTCGACAAAAAACAAAAAACAAAAACAGTGAAAATGGCGATGAATTGTGGGATGGAGTGCGTCAAGTACCTGCTTTTCGTATTTAACTTCATATTCGCAGTGAGTAATTCACCCGACCATATTTTCCTACCCATTCTTACCTGTTGTTTTGAAATGAAGCGTCATCGGCGTCGGTTCTCTGCCCCATCCAGGGACATTTATGGCTTCGCTCGAAAAAGGGCGTTTTCATGTCTTCCAGGCCGTGTTTTTATTTACAAAATTGTCAATATTTTCAAAAGAGGTCATTGATCTCTCTATTATTTAAAATCTGTATACATTTTCAACAATCTAAGTTTCTAGAAATGTTTTGATTTTAAATTAAATTTTAAATTAACTGTATTTAAAACATAAACAATTTAAAAATTCGTGATAACAAATTTGTTAATATTTTAGGTGGTTCACTAATTTTGGAAACGATTTAAACTGATTCATTAAAATAAAATATGATAGAATAGCGGTTGGTGGATTTATTCTCAGAAAAGGGGGAAAATTACTTTTTTTATTTACGCGCTATTTTCAAGTTGTGACGAAGTAAATTACTTCGGATCGGGTTAATTTCAAATGAAATTATTAAAGGATAGCTGAATTTTCAACCTAGATTGTTATAGAAAATTAATTCTTTAAGCATAAGATTAACCTATTCCAATTTTTGGTTAGAAATTGATCTTTCTTAGTTTAAAATTCAAGTATTTGGTTGAACATTTGTCGTTTTTTGTTGAAAATTCATGTTTTCTATTGAAAATTCTTCTTCGTGGTAAAAAATTAATTTTTCAAACTGAAAATTAAACTATTCTAGTAGTTTTCTTCGGTTGAAAAATTAAGTTTTCAACTGAAAATTTAGCTGTTTCATTTTTGGTTTAAAATTTATCTTTTTTTGTTGCTGAAAATTTAGGTTTTTTGTTGAAAATTCGTCTTTTTGGTAGAAAATAATTGATTTAACTGAAAATTAAACAATTAAATTTTGGTTGAAAATTCATGATTTCTATCGAAAATTCTTCTTTGTGGTAGAAAATAAATTTTTTAACTAAAAATTAAATTATTCTATTGATGGTTAAAATTTGTTCTTTTTCAGATGAAAATTCGTCGTTTTTGGTTGAAAATTTTACTATTTGGTTGAAAATTCATGTTTTTTTATAGAAAATTCTTCTTCGTGGTTGAAAATTAATTTTTTTAACTGAAAATTAAACTATTCTATTTTTTGTTAGAAATTTATCTTCTTTTTTATTGTTGAAAATTCGTCTTTTTGTAGAAAATTAATTTTTTTAAAGTAAAATTCCATTTTTGTTTGAAAAATTAATCTTGTTCAGTTAAAAAATTATCTTTTTCAGTTGAAAGTTCAACTTTTTGATTTAAAATTCATGGTTTTTGTTGAAAATTAGACCTTTTTATAGAAAATTAACTTTTTAAACATGAATTTAGACTATTCCATTTTTGTTTAAAAATTCAACTATTTGGTTGAAAATTCTTGTTTTTAAACTGAAAATTATACCACTCCATTTGTTGTAAAAAATTTATCATTTTTAGTTGAAAATTCGTCGTTTTTTGAATTGTCAAATATTTACATAATTTTACATTCAATTTTTCTTGACTTTTCAATTATCTTTAATTTTCAACTGTTGAAAATTCCATTTTCTTCGAGATTTTCTTCAATTTTCAATTTAAAAAAATGCAATTTTCAACTTCAATTTTCAACTTTCTTCAATTGAAAATTGCTACAAATTCAATTTTACATTTTTTTCAATTTTCGACAATTCCTGTTAAAAATTCCTTTTTTAATTTTCTTTAATTTTAAACAGTTGAGTTATCATTTTTCAAGAGTTGAATTTTAAATTCTCTATGATTTGTAATGGTCGGAGATTAAATATTAAATTTTTGACTTTCTTTAATTTTCTATTCGTAAAAATTTAGTTTTTAACATGTGCATATTTTTCAATTTTCAATAGTTAAATTTTCCAATTATCTCAATTTCTCAATTGTTAAAAATTCAATTGTCTAGTTTTGCAAATTCAATTTTCGACAATTGAATTTTCAATTATCTTCCATTTTTAACAGTGAAAATTTCATTTTCATCAATTTTCTACTGTATTCAAATGTCAGTTGTTAAAAATTCAATTTTTAATTGTTAAAAATTCAATTTTAATTGTTAAAAATTCAATTTTTAATTGTTAAAAATTCAATTTTTAATTGTTAAAAATTCAATTTCCTTGAATTTTCAACTTTTTTCAATTCTCAAAAATTCAATTTTCAATTGTTGTAAATTCAATTTTTGACAATTGAATTTTCAATTATCTTCCATTCTTAACTAGTGAAAATTTCATTTTCTTCAATTTTCTACTGTATTCAAATGTCAGTTGTTAAAAATTAAATTTTTAATTGTTGAAACTTAAATTTCCTTTAATTTTCCACTTTCTTCAATTTTCCACAGTTGAATTTTCAATTCTCCATAATTCATAATAGTTAGAGATAAAATATTAAATTTTTGACTTTCTTTAATTTTCAATTGTTACAAATTCAATTTGTAACATGTGCACTTTTTTCAATTTTCAATAGTTGAATTTTCCATTCATCTCTTTTTTTCAATTGTTAGAAACTTAATTGTCAACTCTTTGAAATTTTAATTTTCTTTAATTTTAAACAGTTGGGTTTCTAATTATTTTCAATTTTCAGCGGTTGAAAATGAAATATTTAATTTTATTCAATTTTCAGTAGTCGAGTTTTCAATTATCTTCATTCAATTTTCGATTGTTGAAAATTGCATTTTCCACGTTCTTCCATTATCAACTTTCTTCAAATTGAAATGGTTAAAAATTCAATTTTTAATTGTTGAAAGTTGAATTTCCTTTAATTTTCAACTTTTTTCAATTGTTACAAATTCAATTTTCGATAGTTGAATGCTCAATTCTGTATAATTTGTAATGGTTGGAAAATAAAGATTAAATTTTTGACTTTCTTTAATTTTTAATTGTCAAAAATTCAAGATTTAACATGTGCACTTTTTTCAATTTCCATTTTCAAATTTGTGCAATTTTTAATTGTTAAAAGTTCAATTGTCAACTGTTGCGAATTAAATTTTATGCAATTTTTAACCGCTGAATTTTCAATTATCTCCTATTTTAAACTGTTGAAAATTCCATTTTCTCCAATTTTCACCTTTCTTTAATTTTCAATAGTTGCAAATTCAATCTTCCATTTTTTTCAATTTTTAACTATTAAAAATTCCATTTTCTCTAATTTTCAGCAGTTGAATTTTCAACTTTTTTCAATTGTGACAAATTCAATTTTCCATTTTCGACAGCTGAATTTTCAATTCTCTTGAATTTTTAACTGTTGAAAATTCAATTTTGTTTAATTTTAAACAGTTGAGTTTTCAATTTTCAACAGTTGAATTTTCAATTCTGTTCTATTTTCAATTGTTAACAATGTAATTGTCTACTGTTGAAATTTCAATTGAATTTTTAGCAGTTGAAGTTTCCATTTTCACAGGACTCGGATCGTGAATGAAACTTTTAAAATTAAAATAAAAGTATTATTAAAAGTATATTATAAAAGTATTTATATTAATAAAAGTATTATAATTAAAATTAAAGTAAAAAAAACAATTTTAACTCCTTTTTTCGATTCAAAATTCGTTGTTTTTTTTTAAACATGTATTTTTTTCTACAAAAGTTTTGTTGAAAAAGTCGATTCTATCGAAAATGTTTTTTTTTTTAATTATAAATAATACAAACGTTCTAAATGATCGTTAAAAAGATTATGCCGCTTTATAATTTATATATTTATAAAAAAAAGCTTGAACTTCGTTCCTTCAGTATTAAGTTCAATTGTAAATATTCTTTGACAATAAATTTTGTTTATCATGTTGACAATATTTTTCTGCACAACGTGTAATTTATGCGTGATCGCGTGATGTCGCGCAATTCTTTCCTATCACAATTTTTTTTCATGTATTTGGTTCTCATATAAATACAATTGTAACAATAGGGTCGACTTCATAAATAATTTTTTCAGTAAAGCATGAGTGAGAAAAGTAGGTTTATTCGCACATTTCTTGTAGAGGAACCTACTTATCTTATCGATTTTTAACTCCATTTGTGTCTACACAAACACAATAATTATTCCATTTAAGAGAGCCAACTCAAAAACATTATTTTCTAATATAGAAAAATGACATCATAAATTGATTTCCTAAAATGTAATACATTATTCCTTTCAACTTATTTGTTTCTCGTTAATAAAAGCATTTTCAAAGGCGGTCAATGATCTCTTGTTTATTTAATTATTTAAAAAATAAAAAAAGCACTTTATAATAATATAGTAAAATATAATATAATAAAAAAACCTTTATAATAATTATTTTATAGGAATTATTTATTCAATATTATTCAGAAAATTATACATTAGGTGTTAATAATCAAACAATAATGTATAATAAGATTAAAAATATTTTGGAAGACTTTCTGTTTCCAGATAAAAATTATACAAAAAATTACAAATTAAGTTAAAGGAATTTGAAAATAATAATAATATGAAATTATAAAATAAATGTTTCATTTTTTTTTTGTTTAAATAAAGGCTTATTAGAAGTTTTAGATAAAAGTTCCCTTTGTGAGCTTTTATGAGAGCGGAAAACCGGAAATTCCAATTTTGATAAATATCATTGCTTTCTTATATAGTATAATAATATATAAAGCTACCTTATTTTCCTACTTGATGATGAAATTGAGTGCTTACGCTATAAATACGAACGGTCGAAGTCTTTCGACCTCTTTAACGATACCATAGAGCTTTGTGCTTTTCTTCAATAGAAAAGAAATGTTTTTTCATTATTTTTATTTTTTAGTATTCCTTGCTTATTAATTTGTTCCTAATGAAATTATAATAGTAAATAAATGGAGTTCGTCAATTTTAAAACTGTTGAAAATTCCATTTTCTTTCATTTTCAATTTTGTTCAAGTTTTAATTGTAAAAATTAAATTGTCAACTGTTAAACATAATCAATTTTCTTTAATTTTCAACAGCTGAATTTTCAATTATCTTGATTTTTCAACCGTTGAAAATTTTATTTCATCCAATATTCAGCTTTCTTCAATTTTTAATTGTTAAAAATTCCCTTTTTAATTGTTAAAAGTTCAATTTTTAATTGTTAACAATTCAATTTTTAATTGTTAACAATTCAATTTTTAATTGTTAACAATTCAATTTTTAATTGTTAAAAATTCAATTTTTAATTGTTAAAAATTCAATTTTTGTTTGTTGAAAATTCAGTTTTCTTTATTTTTCAACAGCTGAACTTTCAATTATCTTCAAATTTCAACTATTGAAAGTTCCATTTTCTACAATTTTCAACTTTCTTCAATTTTCAATTGTTGCAAATTCAATTTTCCATTTTCAACTTTTTTCAGTTTTTAATTCTTAAAAATTCAATTGTCAACTGTTGAAAATTAAATTTTCTTTAATTTTCAACAGTTGAATGTTTAAGTATAGTCGAACCTGGATTTAGCGCCGGTTTTGGGACTGACC
>JAABKJ010012700.1:0-10466 GCA_011634705.1 Andricus grossulariae
ATGGTTTTGATGTCGGCGAAGTAGAGATGCATCTTCCTCTTGTAAAAGTGGCTCAGTAGCCCTCTTGTATTAGTGGTCCAGTATGCCAAATATGAATACATAGATTTGGCTTGGTAGCCCTCTTGTAAATGTCATCAAAATATTTGAGAAACTTAGCACGGACATGAACCACTTCAACTGTAGAATGTTTTCTAATAATATATATGCCACTTTATCCTACAGTACCAGAAGTTTCTAGACTGCAGAATGTTTTTCGCGAGTTAAATGCGTATTAAATAAATAAACACTAGGATTTTAGTTAAAGGCTTATCTATAAGGAAGCAATAAATCAAATTTCTATATAGACAAAACAGGATGTCATACAAAGCCCTCTACCAAATTTCTGGGAGACTTTTACGCAATATTCTCAGATATTGCATCATATGATGCAGCAAAGTAGAATTTGATTATGTCATTAAGAATATTCTAGAAACTTAGCACTACGGCTGTAGAATATCGGTAAGGTAGATTTTTATGGTATCTGGTAGTAGTAATATATCTACCTCTTTGTTTCAGGGTTCTACAAGATTCAACATTATAGAAAAAAATTTTGACCGATGAATTAAATTAGTTTTCTAGATAGAAATAAATCATCCTCGATTTTTATAAACTATATTATACAGCAGCTTTAGTGGATGATTGAAAAAATCGAAATATTCTATTATATTAATTTTCTTTTTTTTAATTTTATTTTAAATCTTTAACGTGTAACAGGCCAAATTGACCTTTCTACATAGGAGATGAAAACCGAGCATATATCTGTGAATAAAAGAGACATATGACCTCATCTCAAATGTCGTTAAGGAGCGATAAACGTAAGGCAGTGCACTAGGGTGCCAATTTAAAATGCAATATTTTTTTCTCAAGATCTTAGCCAATAAATTTGTACAGTTTGACAAAAAAAAGGCCACGTATCTTTTTTTTTTTTCTTTATATAAAATTTTTTTGAGGGCCCGCAAGACGTTTAACGTTCTAGGTTCGCCAAATATTTGTTTAGCTTTAAAAGAAAAAACGCGTGGTAATTTTTTTGTTTCATGAAAAAATACTATAGGGTAATGGTAAGACTTTGAAAATTTATTAAATTGGCTCAGGTACGACACTTAGGTAATCTAAGTTTCATAAATTCATTTGGTCTTACCCCCTGACATTTGTCCTCGAATAAAACAAAAAATTCCCGCGTTCTTTATTTTCCGAAAAAAGTATCTTAGATCCCGCTCAAGGTGATTGAAGATGAAAAATGTATTTTTTTTTCATTTTCTCTCTTGAACTATGGGCTCTAGTACAAAAATAAATATGATAAAGGTATTTCATTTTTTGCGAGGAACCTTTTTTAAGAACAGATTTCTTATCTCAAACCCTTCTTTCGAAAGTACATCACTTAAATGTCAGGAAAATGGCATTTTTTGTTTACAACACTTTCACCCAAAACCTTTTTTTCAGGCAATAAACCACTTAAATGTAAAGTAAACATATTTTGAAAAAGAATATTAATATAACTTAAATGAAAGATGTGCATAAAATAAACAAATTTCATCTGAAACATTGCATCGGAAGAAGGGTTTTAGTCTACAGTGTTATAAATAAAAAATGTCGTTTATAAAAAAGTAAAATGTTTTTTTCATGTTCACTTTTTCTCTGGAACACGCAATTCAGCTAGAAAAGTGGGAAATGTCATTTTGCTGACATTTAAGTGGTCTATTGACCAAAAAATGGGTTTTATGCGAAAGTGTTATAAACAAAAAATGTCGTTTATAAAAAAGTAAAATGTTTTTTTCACGTTTATTTTTTCTCTGGAACACGCAGTTCAGGTAGAAAGCGAACTTTTGCGAGGAGTAAAAAGAAGTGATCTCTGGAGAACGAAAGCAGAGTCTAATGAAATGTATGCAGACTTAGATGGTCAATTCATCAAATGTTTTCTGAAATAAAAACATTTTAATACGTCTGCATTTTATCTCGAGTCCTCGCTCGCTCGCTACTCAACACCAGAATTAAGCGATAAGAATCCTGAGCACATAACCTACTGAGAGACGAGCCTTTGCCTCACCGCCTTTATACTATGTTATATGGGCCTTTGTCCCACCACTAGTCTTAAACTAGTCCTTAAGCGAACCCTCTGCATGTGACGCCTAGGCTCGGGACGTCAGTTCTACTCCGACCGTGTCTTGAGAATAAAGTATTGAAACTCTATTTCGTATATTCAGTTCTACGGAGCCCAAACCCCGGAATTTAGTGATTAACCAATATTGTGGATTGAGTGATTGGTTTAAGTGGAAAATCATAAGTGATTGTTAATCAATAAATAAATTCTATCGTGAAACCCCACGACGTCACATTTTGGCGATCCTGCCAGGATCCCACTGACCTTACGAGATATGGGCTGGGATCAAAAGAAGCCCTGGAACTTCAAGTAGTCCAAGCTTCCAGAAATTAAAAAACGGTCGTAAAAAATAAAATAAAATGCTATTGAATAAATTCTCCTTTTGCCCATATATTCGCCATCAAATTACAATTTGACCGCGAATAGGCACAAGGGCAAACCAACGATTAGGGTGAAAGAAGTAACTCTAGGAGGTAGTCCTGAGGTCCAGAGTCCTCGAAGCGGGAGGCGTCACCTAGCCAAGCTAGCACCGATTAGAATTGCTGTCCACACTACGAATCCTGAGCACATAACCTACCATGAGAAATGCTTCAATCCTTCAGATTCTCTCTTACCTATATTATTCGATTGGCTTAAAATATGTTCTACTTTAAATTTTTTTATCTTCCTCTTTATCCTTGAGTTCTAGAAAATTCTACATTATAATCAACACGTTTGGGATATAATTTTTTACAACGTGAAATGTAATGCGTCACGAAAATAACCTTGAACTTGTTTACCAAAGAAAGTGCGCAGTATAATTTGATGACCTCATTAGGAATATTCTAGAAACTAAGCACATAGCTCCTTTTATAGACGCTTACCCCCTCTACCAAATTTCTGGAGACTTTTGCGCAATATTGCTTGATATTGCATCATATGATGCAACAAAGTTCTGGAAGATTCTACTTTATAACCAACGTGTTTGCGCTTGAACTTGTTTACCAAAAAATTCTGCAGTTTAGCTTGACGCCGTCATCAAGAATCTTCTAGAAGAATGCTGAATATGTTATCTACAAGGAAGCTATAAATCAAATTTAGCTAGCTAAAACAGGATGTTATGCATAGCCATCCGTATCAAATTTCATCTGTATGCCTGCATACCTGAACCTTTTTGCGCACTAAATAAATATTTTATCTGTGAGGAAGCAATAAATTAACCTTGAAATAACTATATGACGCAGTATAAATTTTCAGGACAAAGCAAAATATAACCTTGAAAGTATTTACGCGAAAAATTCTTGAGATATGAAATAACCTTGAACCTGTTGTTACATGCATTTGGCGGGTATAATCGTGCAATATTACTCTGTGACGTCAGCTGTAGAATATTCTCGATGTCGGTAAAGTAGGTACAGTACGCCTCTTGCTTCAATGTCTGTAAGGTAGGAATGCATGATGACGTCATCAGGACCCATCGAGAATGTTCTAGAAGCTTAGCACGGACATGAACCACTACAGGTTGGAAGCTTCTTGCTGTCGGTAAGGTAGGAATCTTGAGTTAGAACCGGCCTAGCTCATCTACTTAATGTATTTTACAAGATTCCAAGTATTTTTTAAAATAAATTTCAATAACTTGAAGATATTCCGCAGGATTTTAAAGATGTTAGAGTATTTTTTGAACTTACAAGGATTATGAATTTTCCAGAGCTTTAAAATTTCAAGGGAATTCAAAATATTTCAAGGGATTTTCAAGAGCTTTAAAAAGTTTCAAGGGAATTCAAAAGATTTCAAGGGATTTTAAAAGATTTTAAAGGATTTGAAATATTTTAGGATATTTTAAAAGATTCCAAGAAATTTGCAAGATATTACAAAATTATCAAGTAAGTTCCAAGTATTGTAATTTTAAGGTATTTTACAAGATTCCAAGTTTTTTTTTATAAATTTCAATAACTTGAAAATATTCCGAAGGATTTTAAAGATGTTAGAGTATTTTTTAAACTTACAAGGATTACGAATGTTCCAGAGCTTTAAAATTTCAAGGGAATTCAAAAGATTGTAAAGGATTATCAAAGGTTTTAAAGAATTTCAACGTTTTTATAGTATTTTTTTTTAATTCCGATGAAATTTCAAAAGCTTTAAAACATTTCAAAATATTTTAAAGGATTTAAAATATCTAAGTGTATTTTTAATAGATTTCATTAACTTGAAGTGATTACAAATGATTTTAAAGATTTTAGGGTATCTTTTTGATTTCTAGCAATTTTCAATAACATTAAAAAGACTCCAAGGATTTCAAAATATTTCAAAGGATTTGGAATATTTGAGGGTATTTTAATAGATTCCAATGAATTGTTAATATATTTCAATAATTTGAAGGGATTCCAAAAGATTTTAAAGATTTCTTTAATTTCCAAGGAATTTTCAAGAGCTTTACGAAGTTTCACGAGAGTTCAAAAGATTTCGATAAAATTTTCGGAAAAAATTGAATTTTTGGGATATTTTAAAAGATTCTAAGAAATTTTAAATAGATTTTAAAAGATTTTTAAAGGTTCAAAAGTATTTTTATTTTTTTTAAAAGCTTTAAAATAGTTCAAAATATTTTTAATAGATTTCAATAACTTGAAGTGATTACAAAGAATTTGAAATATTTTAGGGGTTTTAAAAGATTCCAAATCGTTTTTAAACGATTTAAAAAATTGTAAGGCTTTTTCAAGAAAAAAAAGGTATTTGAATAAATTTCCCAGTATTTCAGGAAATATCACATGTGAGGGTTATCGGAGAGTTTCAAAGATTTTAAGGGGTTTTTAAATATTTGTTGCAATTCATTTGGAATTCACCCTGAATTCTTATTAATTTTGTTAGTTTTTGTTTAATTCATGTTGAAATATTTTTTATTCACTTTGAATTCTTAGGCATTTCATCAATTGGGCATTTCATCATCAATTTTTTTTTAATTCCCTTGAATTTTTTCTAAACTTATTTCATACTTACTGAATTCATATCATTTTTTCATATTTTTTAATTCTTTTCAATTCAGTGGAATTTTCTTAATTCTCCTTGAATTGTTATGAATTTTATCTAATTCTTTTGATTGTTCTTAAATTCCTCTAAATTCACTCCAATTTTACTGAAATCAATTGCATTTTTTGGATTTTTTCAATTTGTTTGCATTTTTTTTAATTTAACTTGAATTTTTTTGAAGTCCTTATGGATCCAATTCTTTTGAATTGCTTTTAATTCAAAAAAACATTAATAACATTATTAATGCAAATTTGTATGTGTTTATGTATCAATGTGTGTACGTATGCATATGTGTACGTATGCATGCGCGTATGTATGTATGTAGATTTTTAGTCTGTTAGTATGATAACTTTCCAAAGAATTAACAGATTGGACTAATTTGCCATTAATAATTTTTTGATAGAACGCGTAGTTTTTTTTTAACCGTAAAAAAATAACATTAAAAATAAAAAAATTAAATTTTTTGGAAAACGGCACAGGTACGAAAAAATAATTAATCGACAAAAGTTTTTCACCCAAAAAGGATCTAAACATTTCTTATTGATAATTTGAAGACAGAACAAGTGGATTTTCTTTCAATCTTAACAAACAAGATTAAAAATAAAAAAATTAAACTTTTGGAAAAACGACATAAGAGACGAAAAAAAATGAAAAGACAAAAGTTGTTCAACCAAGAAATATCTACAAATTTGTTATAAACTTTTGCTATGAAAATATATTATAAACCAAAAAATTACCTTTTTGATAAATGGACACAAGCTACAATCACATTTTATTTGACAACATTTTTCGTCTAAATTATGTCTACAAATTTTCTTAAAACCACTTTACACTAGAATGCGAATTTTTAGTTTAAATTGTAAAAAATAACTTTGAAAATAAACAAATTAAATTTATGGAAAAAC
Organism: Andricus grossulariae; assembly: GCA_011634705.1. NCBI lineage: Eukaryota > Metazoa > Arthropoda > Insecta > Hymenoptera > Cynipidae > Andricus > Andricus grossulariae. Next base: position 6,046 of record JAABKJ010012700.1, read on the forward strand.
GACACAAGTTGCAATACAATGTTTAATAACAAAATTGTTTTGTTTTTCATTCGTATAGTATGCGCACTTTTTTTTTAATCATAAATACAAGACAATGCAGGTAGCTGAGAATAAAAAATCGAGTGCGAAGCACGAGGTACATGATGAGAATGTGTTCGTTAAAGCCCAAGAAGCTTTAACGAAAGAGAATTCACAATCACCAAATTACACTTGTGGATGCTTTGACCTTTAATTTTAAAAGTTCTGCGTGCCATAATATATATTTTTTCTACTCTTCTACCCGAAAAGAGTAAATTAAACCTTGAATTAGAAAATCGAAGACACTATTGACTATTTCCTGACTAGTTAAGATCTAAAATTTCGAACGAGTTCCAGGATGTGAACAATTAAAGACGCACGGGAAATTTCAGTGATAGATTGAGGTGCACCTGCATGCAACATTGTAGAGAAAAGTGCAATGGGGTCATGTTGAATTCACGTGACGTTAACGATATGATCCGTGGCAAGGCATAGTTAGTCGCAATTAAAAAGATTCGAAATGTCCCCTCGTTTCCGGGATTTTAGCGAAAAGGAATTTTTTCCATGTAGGAAGTAGGGAAGAGGAAATAAACCAAATTTCGTGTACTTCCATATTCCCATGCAGTAAAGCGTGGCGATGAAGTTAGGGTCGTGAAATTAAAGGGCGGCTTGGTTCTGAAATCTAGAAAAAATTCATTAGGCATATACGGCCTAATATTTGTAAACAACTAAACATATTTATATTTTTATTAAAAAAACGTTTCCTGGTGCATAATTAAATAAAATAATTATTAATTAAATTTTTATTACGATAATTAAATTAAAATGATTAATTCATCAATTCAGTTTAATTTATCATGCTCAAAGTTAAGCTGAAGTTTAATTTTGAAAAATTGTAAGGGCATTCTTGTATTATTTTTTATTGAATGAAAGTATTTATATATTCGGATAGAAATTACATCTTTTTGGGTTAAAAATCACAACTATTTGGTTGAATATTAATCTGTTTTGTTTGAGGATTGAACTATTTTGCTACAAATTTGTATTTTTTATTGAATTTAACTGTTTTTTGTTTAAAATTAAATTGTTTTCCAATTGAAATATCAAATATTGCATTTTTCGTTGACAATTCAACTTTTTGGTTGAAAATTCCTGTAATTTGTTGGCGATTCGTCTTTTGTGGTATAATATTAATTTTCTTGGTGATTAATTAATCTTTTTGGTTAAAAATTCAGTTCTTTGGTTGGAAATTTAACGATTAGATTGAAAATTCCTTTATAAATTAAAATGTTTGGTTCAAAAATCATTTCTTGGTTAAAAGTTCGTTCTTTTAAATTGAAAATTAATTTTTTAAACTAAAAATTTAACTATTGTATTTTTGGTAGAAAGTTGATCTTTTTTGGTAGAATTTTAATCTTCTTGGTTGAAAATTAATCTGCTTGGTTGAGAATGTAACTATTTCGTTTAAAATTTATTTTATTTGGTTGAAAACTGTTTTTTTTACTGAAAATTTTACTATTCTACTTTAAGTTGAAAATGTATCTGTTTTAGGTGATAATTGAAATATTTGGTTGAAAATGGAACTTAGTAGAATTTAATTGAAACCCCTTTTTTTATTAACAATTTAACTATTTTCCTGAAAAAAGATCGTTTGAGCATTAATTTTTTTGACTGAAAAATTAATTATTCCATGTGTGTTTGAAAATTTATCTTTTTTAATAGAATGTTAATCTCCTTGGTTGAAAATGTAACTATTTCGTTGAAAATTGATTTTATTTAGTTGAAAATTAATTTTTTAAATGAAAAATTAACTATTCTATTTTAAGATGTAAATTTATCTTTTTTATGTAAAAATTTAGTTATTTTCTTGAGAATTCGTCTTTTTGATAGAAAAGTTATCTCATTAGTTGAAACTTCATCTTTTTGAATAAAAATTAATTTTTTTTTTAATTCAACTCTTTTTTTTTTAATTCAACTCTTTTTTTTTTAATTCGTGGTTTCTTTTTTTTTTTTTTTTTTTTTTGAAAATTAATTTTTCCAACATTTTACTATTCTACTTTGGGTTGAAAATTGATCTTTTTTTTAGTTGAAAGTTTATGTATTTTGTTGAAAATTTGTCTTTTTTAAAGAAAATTCAACTATTTGGTGAAAAATTCATCTTTTTGTTTGAAAATTCATTTCTTTGGTTGAAAATATAACTACTAGATTGAGAATTCCTTTAAAAATTCAAATATTTGCTTACAAAATGTTGTATTCTGTTAAAAATTCATCGTGTTGTTAGAAAATTAATGTTCTAGGTTGAAAATTAATTTCTTGTTTGAAAATTAATTTCTCTTTGTTTTTTTTTAAATTGAAAATTAATTTTTTACTGAAAATTTAGATATTCCATTTTTGGTCGAAAATTTATCTTTTTGATAGAATGTTAATCTTCTTGGTCATTAATTTATCTTTTTGTTTGAAAATTCATTTCTTTGGTTGAAAATCTAACTATTAGATTGAAAATGCCTTTAAAACTTCAAATATTTGGTTAAAAATTCACGAATTTTGTTAAAAATTCATCGTTTTGTTAGAAAATTAATCTTCTAGGTTGAAAATTAATTTCTTTGATTGATTTTTTTTTTTTTTTATTGAAAATTAATATTTTTAACTGACAATTTAACTATTCCATTTTTTGGTCGAAAATTGATCTGTGTGGTTGAAAATGAAACTATTTCGTTGAAAATTTATTTTATTTGTTGAAAACTAATTTTTTAAATGAAAAATTAACTATTCAATTTTAGGTTGTAAATTTATCTTTTTTATTTAAAAATTTAATTATTTTCTTGAGAATTCGTCTTTTTGATAGAAAATTTATCTCATTAGTTGAAACTTCATGTTTTTGAAAAAAAAATGATTTATTTGTTTGAAAATTTAAGTATTGTTTTTTTTCGTGTTTTTTTTTTTAAATTGATTTTTTCAACATTTTACTATTCAACTTTGAGTTGAAAATTTATCTTTTTTTAGTTCAAAGTTTATGTATTTTGTTGAAAATTTGTCTTTTCAATTATTTGGTGAAAAATTCATTTTTTTTGTTGGAGAATCATCATTTTAGTTAAAAATTCATTTCTTTGGTTAAGAATTTAACTTTTTTATTGAAAATTATTGATAATTAATTAAAATAAAAAATTCGTTTTTCTTGGTTGAAAATTCAACTCTTTTGTTGAAAATTCGTTTGAAAATTATTTTGTTGAGGATTCAAACAATGCATTAAGAATTCATTTTTTCTATCGAAGATTTCACACTTTGGTTGAAAATTTAACTGTGTTGTTATCAATTATTGTTTTCTTGGTTAAAAAATACTTTTATGAGTTATGACTATTGTTACTAAAAATATTGAAAGTCACCTTAGAAACAAACATTTTTTTGCATTAAAATTATTTGTTTCATACGTTTATTTAGAGTAAGGAAATCTGTTTTATTAATAAACTCTGTGAGAAATAATTTTTGATAACTATAGTATGCTGAAAGAACAGCTTTTATTTAAACAATTTTTTAAAACTTTTTTTTTAACTAGGCAGGTACTTCTTTGAAAGGGACAGCCCTGGACTAGAACACCTGGTGAGGATATTCCATACTCGTAGGGTATAGAACTATGCTGATTGGCCATGTCACGAGGAAGTGTTTGTAGTAGTAACACTCAGTAAATTTAGACGTAGGTTGCGTTTCCGGAATAAAAAGTGACCTTTCAGATTATCAGAGAAAAGCTTCAGAAAAAAATTTAATTTACAGTCCAGTCGCATCCCTGAATAAAGTACTCTTTCATAATAAATAAAGTCGAATTCTATTTCGACAGCGTTTCTAGAAAGTAGATCTTGATTTAATTACAGTATCCAAGAAATCCTGATAAAAAGTCTTGAGATTTAAATTTCAATGAGAAAAATTTTTTTTATGAAATTCTACACTGTTAGAAGTAAGTTTCATGAAATTTCATGAAAATTTTAGTGAAGCTTTTTACACTACGGTTAGTGAAAAACTGATTGAAATTTCATGCAACACTGAAATTTAAATAGCCTTATTGAAATTTCAATGTAAGATTTGAAACTATTTTAAGAGATAGTGCGTTGAATTTTTTGTAAATCTTCATGATAGGATATTCAATGAAAATAGTGAAACTTTTTTAAGAACAGTTCTCTAAAATTACTTCTTTCGAAATGACAAAATAAAACGAATTTTGTATATGTAATTGCAAAAGATTTATTAATCGATAGAAAAATATATTACATACAATGCTTCTAAATTTAGTTTCATGAATTATTTTCAAGCTTTGTTCATATTTTCATTTAGGTGTATTAAATTTAATAAAAAATGTTACTTCATTTTCAATGCATGTTTATAAAATTTACGTAAACCACAGTGAAATTTAT
>JAABKJ010012701.1:0-10466 GCA_011634705.1 Andricus grossulariae
AATAAGTTTACAAATAAAAAAAGTGTCGGTAAGGTAAGAAGCCGGTCACGTGACCCACTCGTCACATGGCCTTAAAGCTTTTGATTCTGCTTCAAATAACTCTTAAAGCTACTTCTCCGAAGTTTTTACAATTTTTAATGTTATTTTTTGAAATATTGTATACTTTTAAGTCTGAGAATAAACCGTGTTCAAGTTAGAAAAAAATGGTTTTACGATGATGCTTGTTAACTACTTTTCTTCGCACAAAGGTTCTGATTTCAGCCAGCGAAAAAACTGCCGAAAAAGCTAAGCTTTTATTTTGCGGTCAAACTAGGCAAGAGACGAAAAGAACTTGAGTGGTGACTTGGGAATTTGTCACGTTGGTGGAGGTGTACAAATATGTAATCAACATTACACCGATGAAAAGAATAAAAATATTACTTTATTTTTTTCCACTGCTTACGAATATAAAATCACTTCCGCATTTTATGTATTTTACCCAAATTCATTAATCTTCAAAAGTTTATTTTTCAAGAGAGTAAATAAAGGAAGGTGAAATTAATGAAGTGTGTGAATGATTATTTTTTTCTATTTGAAGCCAACACCGACAAATACGTTATCATGCTAAAGGTGGCGTTGACTATATTTGAAATTTTTACATTATTCTCTTCTTATTATTTTAACATAATTAATTAATGCAAATTTTGATATCAAAACTATTATTCCGGGCAAATGATTTTCATACATTTTTCTTTTTTCATGCTTCTAACTTGAAAGTTTCGAAGGCACCACTAAAAGTCATCCGAACAATTTCTTTAAGTGTCAAACATCTTTATTTGATCGTTTGTAAAAAACTCAAAAAGCATTTCGAAAAAATCAATGAGATAATTTATTTATTAATTATCCGGACTAAGGCATATTTTGTCTTGCTCTTCAAAAATTATTTGTCTGAAATAATTTTTCTAACATAGAAATTTCTAATAATTAAGAATCTATGAATTCGGGTGGTAACATCTGTAAATGATAATAACATGTTTCCAAAAATAATTGGACAAAACTCACGTTGATAAAAAATGGTAGATTTGTCGCAGGGAGAAATGCGTATAGTATTTCACTGTAAAAAATGTAGCGTAATTATTTAACGCTCCACTCATGGATTAATTTTAGTCGTCAATTTTATGTAAAATATAACTTAGTCGGTTAACATGAAATGTTCACGTTTCAGGACCCCCTGAGTAAAAAAAATGGTTTTTAAAAAGGTGTCTGTCTCTTTTTCTGGAGTCTGCAGTCTGCCTGTCAGTAGATTTCAGACACGATAACTTTCGAAAGACTGATCAGATAGGATGGAGCTTTGCTACACTTTTTAAGGCTTAAAAAGGGAAAAAGTTTCTTAACTAGTCATTTTTTACCAACAGATATAGTTTCATCCATAGAAAATGTTTTTTCAGAAATAAAAAATTCCATTTTCCAGAAAAACTGTGCGAGATAGGAATAAGATGTTAAAATGAAAGAAATATGTATCCCTAGAGGATCTACAAATTTAATTTATATCATTTTTTGATAATATGTATAGTTTTCGTTTTCATCGAGATAACTCTTATTTAAAAAATTAGTAAAAAAAATTTACAGAATAAAATTTTGGGAAAAACTTTCGAGAAAAATTTTTATGAAGAAAATGCTGGAAAAAAATGTTTGAAAACAAAAACATGTTGAAAACATATTTAAAAAAATTGTTTGACGACATTTTTTTTGAGAGAAACATTTTTTGAAAACGAATTGAAAAAAAATTCTGTAAAAAAATTTAAAAAAAGATGTTGCATAGAATTATGGAAAAAAAAGTTTATTGAAAAGACATTTGGAACGAAATTTGGGCACTTATGCCCTTTTGTACGACGGACGGATGGACGGATGGACGGACGCTCGACCGAAACCATAAGGGTTTCAGCCCGGGGCTATAAAACTTTAAAAATAATAATTTCATCCTGTAAAGCTTTTAAAACATTCAAAAATTATGTTTTCCAAAAAATGTATGCAAGCAATGAAAAGAAAATTTAAGATTGAAATTAATATTCTCAAGAAGATCCAAAAATTTACTCAAAGACTATTTTTTGATAAGACGCATCGTTTTTGTTTTAATGATATTTTTTTAAAATATAAAAATTACATACTCCAGAAAAAATACACGGAATATGAAAAAAAATCAAGACGAAAAACTATTCTTCTCAAAAAGATCTACAAATTTACTTCTGACAATTTGTTGAAAATATAGTTTTTTTAGATTGTACGTGAAAAATTACCTACATTCAAAGCGTTTCGGATAAGAACTAATAGCTTGAAATTTCGTCTTTTTTATTTTAAGTTGAGCACTTCGATTTAAAGAAATAAATATGATTACATCAAGAATAATAATATTAACTGATTTTGAAAAATTAGAATTTTTCTAATGAATTTTGTGGTAAACTGCGACTAAAATTAGCAGTTTGTACAAGACGAAAACGTAACGTATACAAAATTTATCGCAGGGTCAACGAGTAGAACATCAAATTTTTTTAAATTATTTTTGGCATATTTAGAACAGATATAAATATATTTTCTTAAATAATAAAATGTTTTTCAAGCTCTACTGGTCAATTTACTGGTCAGTGGTAAGGTATTATGCCAGGAAAACACTAAAAATGCTGAACAGCAGCTTTATTTCAATTTTATGCTGGAGATAATATCATCAAACTTTGAATTGGTTTAAAACTGGATGAAGGTTACGATAGTTTGAGAGTGTTTCCATATATAAACTGATGAAGATCTAGATCTAGTTAAAACTTCAAAAAAAATTATATTATTATAATTACCGATAGAGTTGAGGAAAATCGCTAACGAGAGGAACAAAGAGCCAACAAGGAGCTTCATTTTCTCAAAATATGGAGAGAAAAAAACTGAGTTCAATAGAATATCGTGAAGAAAAACAACTGAATAATCTAACGTTGAATTCAAATGTACAGGCAGTATATGTATTATTTGAGAAATGCTTGGGAGGGGCAAAACTCATATTTCTGCATTATTTGTATTTCGCAAATCTGTTTTTCTCGACTTGAAAGCATCAAAAGTGTACGTTTTATTAAACCTGTACACATAATACAAGTGAGAAGGATTAAAATGACTCTCTTTTTCTGATAAGAAAGTATACATTGGATTACGTACTTAAAAATAGAACAGACAAAACTGATTCTATTCGATTAATTAATTGTTTATTCAATGATATCTTCATTGCGAGATGAAGCTTTACTAAGGCCTCTAAATTCCTGATTTTCAAAGTAAGATAATATTGTCGTGAACGAGATTTTTAGACGAAAAATATTTTCTTTGATTCTAAATAAAAACAACGGTAGAGACAGTCCTCAAATTGAATAGGAATTACTGATAAAAGAAACATTCACGAAATTATTTCTTTGAAACTGAAAATTAGTTTTTTATGATTCTTATTTTCGTAGCCAAATGAATATTTCTTCAATTCCACTAAATGATTGTTTACATTATAGAAAAATTCTTTTCCGTCACATTCTGCTACAACGATTCTTTCAAATGAAGCCTTCATAGAGATAACGTTAGTAGTATAGCTATGAAAGCTCTGGGGCACTACTACGGCGTTTAAGCTGCCATCGACAGATGGCGTCACCTGTCAGTTGCTATCAGCTGTTCAGTTAACATTAGTCGGTAAAACAGTTATATGTGAGACACTCAGTCGCTAAGGTAGAAACATGCAGTGCCATCCACCGGTAAACAGTTGGAGGTCGGATATTGTCAGTTGGTAAGGTAGTAATCTGCATTGCCATGAGTAGGTAGTGTGGAGATCTGCATTACCATTAGTTGTCAAGGTGGAAAATTTAATTTTTATCAGGTGGCAAGGTAGAAATCTGCATTACCATCAGTAAGTAACGTAGGAATCGGTCATGAATTCATCTCTCGGTCGATAATGTATGTCCCTACCAAGTGGTCCAAGTGGTACCAAGTGGTTGGAACCTATCAGTATATACAACGCTACGAGCTTCTTTGTAGATGTGGTGATCTAACGATTTTCTATAAGTTGAAATTTCTAGGTATGTCGTGTAACGTTTTATCTCGATTCTTCTAGTTCTACACGCTTCTAATTATAGCACTGACGCTGTCGATTATAATGACTACTTACTCGAATGTCTAATGCTCGAAATTTACATTCAACCCAACGACGTTTGCAAAAGTCCAGCGTTGAAAAGAATGACAGCGAACAATATTTTTGATCTTGAAACCAACCCAACGATGTCTGAAAATATCCAACGCTGGAGGGAAGTTGAAATTCGCACACATTTTGAGCAATGCGGAAAGCGCGCGAAATTTGTTTCGAACTATCCATAAACTAAATCTGAATTAAAATTAAATCTAAATCTAAATGATACTAAAGTGTTTGAAATTGACTAAGGCTAACACGGTTGAATAAATAAACAACAAACAGAAAAAGACTGCATACTGGTTTTCCAACTTAGCCACAATTTTTGTAACATATTTTGTGTGTACTTAACGAATTTTTGAAAACTCGTATTTCTTCTCCAAGGTAAGAGCTGAAAGCGGTTCTGTAGGCAAAACTTCATCCATGTGGCCAACTGCGTTAATACCTTTGAAGTCCATCTTCTCAAAAGGCATTTTTGACTTTAATTGTTTTCACTTTTACTAGATGACCAGCTCTGCACTGTGCTCAACGATAGACTGAAGCCACTGAAACCTGATGCTCCTTTTATACTTTTCTAACGGTTTTGCGGGAAATATCAGTCAAAAGTTTCAACTTCCACCTATTATGATACATATTCAAAATTCATTGTGTCAAACCTTCCAGAAATTTTGACGTAATCTCAAAGTTTTTCTATAAATCAAAAATTTCTAGGAAGCCTAACGTATGACACGTTTTCTCGATACTTCTGGTTCTAGAGCATGCGACGCAGGTAATTATAATGAACGCTTACTCTAATGTCTAACGCTCGAAGAAACAAGATCGCGTGAAATTTGAAAATGCAGCCCAACGACATTCGCCGCTGACAGTAAGCGAAATTTGAATTTGGAGTTCAACCCAACCGAAAAGAATTATAGCGAGCAATATTTTGAATTTCGGATTCCGCCCAACGATGTTTGAAAATATCCAACGCCGAAAGGAAAGATACCGAATAAAATTTAAAATCAACTTAACTAATTCTTAACTAATTCCTAACTAACTGAATGAATTAAATTAAATTTTTATCCGATTCCAAATTAAATGTTTGGTTTATTCGAGAAAAAAGAGTAAGCCTGATTTACAACAGAAAATCTTAACCTACAATGTGATAAAAGTAAACGTAGTTAAAACATGAAATCACAATTGGTTATAAAAGTCTTTGACTGTTGTGTTCCTCAAGAAAGTATCTAAAGTATCAACGCTTTCAGTCATATCATAATCATCATCATCATCGTCATCATCGTCGTCATCATCATCATCATCATTGTAGTCGGGTTTACTTTCAGCGTAATGCCTGATAGTTGGCTGATCCTGAGGAGACAAGAACCAGGTCTTGAGAGCTATAGCATTTCAAACTGCACAATTTGCATTCCAGCGTTGAAGGTGGTGATCGCATCTTGTTAAAACTGAGCTGCACAATTTTTCCAACGGAGGGCAGCCCACATCTTCCAGATTTTTCACATTTTGTACGTACTGGTCTAACCATTTTTTCTTCTCCAATCGTTCAGCGTAGACTGCACTAGCGCCATGGTAATTGCGCGTCAACGATAACGTTTCACTCTTGTATTTAGCAGACAGCAAGTCCCAGTAGTAGGGTGGTTCAAACAGGTAGACCACAGGTTGAGCATCTTCCTGAAGAGGAATTATAGTCAACTCCTTAAAGATGAACTGGTTGATTAGCTTCTTTAAACCTTGTACGTCTATGATGCACTCCATATCGATGAAAACTGAACTCTATTGCTGAAATCATCTCTATTTTATACCTTTTCTCCCCCATTACCTCTGATATCACCCGCACTTCTGTCATTACCCCCACCACTATCATCCTAAATCAACTTCTTTACACTACCACTCAGTGGTTGGTACTGAATCACACGGCCATGTATAATTAGACAGTAGGCTGCAGTTTCAGCGGGAAAATTGTCTGCAGATTTAAATTCCAAACAAATGTTCACTGAGGTTTTTTGCTGATCTGGAACCATGACTGAGTGGTATAGTAACATATAAGTATCCCTGATAATTGGTAAGACGTTTTGTTCCTTCCGGGATGTCGAGCAATCCTGCATTCTCCATAAAATAAATTTTTCCAGGGCTAAGTGAGACGTAGGCCTTCATAGTGCTATTGAGACCAGCAATTCTTGCAGCGATCAATCTCAATACCATCGAGTTCATAGTGAACTTCATCAAACAGATAGCAGATGGCATTGCTCACTAGTGCTGTAACAGTAACATCTGTAACTCCATCAGGCCTTGTTACTCTTCCATGCACATGCAGTGAATTCTTGCTGGGTAGTATACAAAAATCTTGATGCTGGACAGCAATTCGAATTTCATCACTGTTGTTGAATGATGACGAGGCATGAGGCTGATGTGCGTGAATCTCATAGTGAGCTATAGACTCATCAAATCTCACTGGTGCTTGAATGTTTAGTATTTCTTCCATATTTATTGCAACAAAAGAATTTGATAAATATCTTAAATGGACGTTTCAGTTTCTTTTTCCACGAGGTTTGATCCTCAGACCAAGCTGTGTCAGAAAGAGCACATTCTGAGGTGTTAGCTCCTTGCGTGCTGCTTGAGAACTGTTTTGCATTCGACATGTTGACGCTCTTATATAAACTCCTTTGCGATTGTAGACTATATCCATTATGATAATGATTTGACGTGTAGTCGTATTGTTCTCACCTCTCCTCGGAAATTCATTAAGTCACCGTCCTGATCAACTATGTGGAGTTGAATTTGATGTATTGTCTTCACGGCGATTGGAAGGTAAATGATATGTGTCGGTACTTCAACGATCTTATATCCTGGTGGCACAAAACAAAAGCATTCAGGAATCGTGTGCACTTTGAGATTAATATTGGCAGGTCCAGTAGTGATATTGCACTCATCTCGTAGAGCATTCACTATGAGAATAGCCACAGATAGATCAGAAGTATGAGTCTTATTGGCTTCGAGAACACGTGGAGTGAATTCCAACTATCGTCAAATAGAATCATGCGGTTGAAAGTTCACTTTGCGATCACACTTTATCTTGCTGCACAATGTGTTATTATTTGGCTTGATGTTTATTATTTTTCTATCAATTGCCAGCGCCTTTTGGACATAACTCTCGATGTCTTCAATATCATAGCCACCGGTAGGAATGGTCATAACTCGATCACCAACATAGATTTTATTCTTTTCAGTGTCAACGTTGGAAATTGCATTGAATGTGAGCATTTCAACGAGTTCAAGTACATAGTTCTTATAAGAAGAGAGTTCTATAGGTGGAAAATACTCTAAGTCTAGCAACGGAGAGTTTTCTGTCATCGTGAGAGTAAATTATTCATCCATGATGATGTTCTTCTTTGTAATAACTCTAGACAGTTCCTTATACACTCTTATATAGACAGTATTTATCTCTAATATGCAATTGTCCAGATAGAAATGTTGAGCACAAGTGTCCGCATTCAACGCTGTCATAGTCCTGATATCTGTCTGGATTATACTTTATCACGCTACCAACGCCTAAGTGATCTACAAGATCCAAAGGTGGACAAACATTACCGAAGCTGTGAAAGTATAGGACATCTTTACCGATCTTTCTACAACTTACCCAGTGGATACCAGTGACGTGACTATCAATAAGACTAACAATAGCTGACTCAATTTCGCGGGGTCCCTTTACTAGTAATTGATTGCGCATAAATACTCCACTTTCATGTGGAATCTTCAGAGCTTCAGCATGCTTGAACAGATCGGTATCAGTGAATGCAAGGTGAGGTAGCTTCACTGCAAGTTTTTTGGCACCTGTCTTGTACGAAGTCCCTATCCTTTTCGGTAAGGCTTCATATGAAGACCTAATCCTTTTCTATAGGGTTTAAGGTGTGAACTTCTTCCCAAAGCAGTATTCTCCATTGTATTATCATGGCGTCGAGCTGCTGCCGGTTGTTGTTTGGCTGTGCTAGCATTGTTTACAGCTCTAGCTACACCTGTTGCTCCACCAGTGAGAGCTCCAAGTGAACTGAGTCTAGCGAAAATTTGAATCAGTGGCAAAACACCACCGACTTTCGAAGGGATTGGTAGAACACGCGGATTTTGTAATTTATGTTTATCGCCCACGTTATTAACAGCTTCATCTGCACCTCTGATTAGAGACATGATGGCCACTTTTGCATCACTACTTCGTTTCGTTGCTTTCTCAGCTGCATTCACAGCCTTTCTAAAGGCTATTAGTTTATTTTTAGCAGCTGTCTTCTTTTTCCCACTAGGTTGTCTCTTCTTCGAACTGAGTTTCTTCTTCAACCCGATACTGTGTTTTGCTCTGGCATTCATCCCGTTATTTATTGCTAGTGCTGCCGCTTTGTCGCTAATTCCAGAGTCTATAACAAAACCGCGCTGCAAGGCTTTAATAGCTGGTATACGATCTGCAGCGTTTCTCGTTTCAACGTTTTCGCGATTTCGCAAGTATGTGATTTCATGTACATACACGCAGCATCTGGAGGATTGATACTGGTATCGCCTCTAGCAAGTCGTTGGCTAGCTTAGTACCTGGACCACAGTATTGGTAGCCAGGTAAGTGCAACTCAAACAGCAAGTTGTTGATGACTTCGTTGACCAATCCTGTACCTCGATGATGACGGCGTGATGCTTTGTTAACTTTATGGTGCACAATCATTCTTCTCTGAACAGAGGTTAGCACGCAACTGACCTGGAAGTTATATAAGCGCTGTATTTTTAGCTTTTACAACAGTCAAGATCGAGATGCGGTTCAAGACACAACATATTCAACTTCCGGTTGGCAACTTTGACACCCTAGGCCAATCTAAAAAGGATATGGTAAAACTACATGGCAGTCTACGTCTACTCGAAATCTCTCAAACAACCAAAGTACAAATTCTTGGATCGGGTGTTGAATTATGTAGATGGAGTTGAGTATTTTCTCTTCAGTGAGCATGAAGAAGTAATACATCCTAGAGAGGCCTAACAAAATTCTATGATTGTATTTGATGATGTTGCCTGTGAGAAACAGGACAATATTCAAGCCTCTTTCTGTATGGGCAGACACGCTCATGTTGCCAGTTTTTACTTATGTCAAACTTAGGCCCGAATACCTAAACACCTGGTTCGAGATCACGTCATTCTATTGATACTTTTCAAGCAGGACGAAAAGAATTGAAGACATGTATATGACGATCACGTGAACACTGACATGAGTTATTCTCAATTCCGAAACTCATGTTCAACATGTTGTAATACTGACGGTATGGATTTGTTGTCATTGATAAGGATAGTGAGCTCAATAAGGGAAGATACAGGAAAGGTTTTGACTGTTTTATCTCTCCATAAATATATGTCATGTAGTGGAAATAATGTCATTACAAATTGAGACATTAACACATCAACGTGTCAAAGTTTCACAAGCAGAAGCAGGTGCTCCGTCAAATTGCTAATTACTAAAAAGATGATGAGTAAAACATTTAAGCCAATCGTCATGCCACTGCAGAAACTGGTTGACATATCGAATCCTTCAATCAAAAAGAAAGTTAAACAAAATGAGCTTGTAAAGGAAAAAGATGAGGATGAGCAGGAGGAGGAGGATGATAATGCTTTCTTCATGACTGCTGATGCTGAAGGAGAGCAAGAAACAACTATGTTTCAAGGAGATGGCGTGACTGAGCCTGTTGATAATGATGAGTATTTAACTAACAAATTTCTCAAGATGCTGCAAAAAATCGGAAGCAGTATTTGGATATGGTTTATGGTGTGCGTGAGCTCAATGATGGCAGGCTCATGATTTCTGACAAACCCATTAGTTTTGAGGGACAATATATCAACGTTGGTAGTGAACATTATCTGAAAACCGTTAAATTGCTTGAGCTGTTGTTCAAACAAATTCCAAAACAATCCCACATAAGCGCTGACAATCAAAACAATTATAAGGAAATTTTGATTGCTGCAAATGCACACAAGAAGCGATACAGTCCCAGTGAATCTATTTGCACTAGCAACAATAATGAGTACAAGAACTTTATTTTGAAATTGTTCAACATATCACGTAGACGATCCTCAACTAGTGAAGGTTCCCTACAACAGTATATCATTATTATTATATCATTAAGCCGTTTCCCTTTTGTGGTAGGCGTGAATTTCTCGGTTGGAAAGTAGTGATGTGCGGATGGGTATATAGGTATAGGGTAGATAGGTATATAGGTTTGAGGTATAGATATTTTAGATTGATCTAGAATTCTCGTGTTACTTATTTAAATAA
>JAABKJ010012702.1:0-10466 GCA_011634705.1 Andricus grossulariae
TGCTAAAAACAATAATAAATTGTTTAAACAATTCATGAAAATATATAATTTTCAGTATAAAGTAATATTTTATGTATGAGAAACAATTCGCATTAAATAAACCGCAAAAAAAATCATAATTAGCGCCAATAACTCGCAAAACCCATTTTTTTCACTTATGGGGTTTCTTTGGGACCCTATGAAACAGACTTATGGTGGTGATATTTGAAAAGTGATATTTTATTCGTATTCTATGGCTGATTGTGAAGAGAAATGTCGAGTTTCAACTCGATTGAGACAATATTGAAGATTCTGAATAAGATTTACAAAAACGTCTGTTTTTCTTATGGGAAATGCATGTTAAACTTCATGGGGCTTGCGACACCCCTAAATATCATTTTTTTTCATAAAAAAAAATGGATTTATTTTTGGGTGGATTCGAACAAATTTGGGGGGTGTCCCGATAAAAATCCGAGAAAAAAATTTCCAATGCATTTTTGGACCACCCTAGTGTACATATATATTTTAGTTTTGTTGCATTTTCAGTATTTTTCTGTTTGAACTGTACATTTCTTTCCGTGCATCTAAATCGTGTGAATTCGAGAGCACTTCGAAGCAAAATGATTTTTTTTTGCAGAGGAAAATGTTCTGCCAAGCGAGAATTGCACGATCGAGAAAACAAGAAAATAGGGGAAATAGGGAGATCAGGAAATATCGAGAGAGAGGAAAGAGGCCTAATTTTGGAAAGTAGCTAGACGCGTATATCATCCAGAAAACGGAGGGTGATGCTAGACAGAGCTAACGATGAAAACGTTTCGGTTACAAATTGTGCACGACAAACTGGCATAGCAGTATATCAGCCGGTAGCAGCTCAGGTATTAAGTTAAGTCTAAATAATGCAAAGTGAATGCACCATTCAGGAGAGTTCATTTTGATTCAAACGCTCACTATTAATTACACACAGTGCACAAAAATAAAAAAAATACTCCCTTTTCTCCAACAGAAATTGAATAATGTCCTAAGAGAGGCTGATATAAATCAAATCTAATATACTGCCGTTCTACGGGAAAAAGCAGTAACTGCAAAAAATCGAAAAGTTAATTTTTTTGTATCACTGAAATCATTGGGATATAATCAGCTTAAACAAAACGCAACTACCACCGAAAACCCACTATATTTTAACATACTGCCTTTTTCCGTAAAAACAATTTGGATTTTCGGCAGCATCTGCATTTTTACATATTAATTTACAATTTTTGTGAATTATTTTGTCATACAAAACTATATTCAAATATCTACTGAATTAAATGGAATAGAAATTTTCCGTTCACTGATTTTGTAGTTACGGCTATTTCTCACAGGATGGCAGTATGGTTTTATGACTTTCAGTTTCAGAAAATAAATATGGTTCGAAAATGATTTTTGCTTGGAGTCCTTCCATAAACTATGTTAGAAATGGTACAGTTCAATAATAACTTATCAAGATTGAAGTTTTTCTTTTTTCCCCTGTTTTCCAGAAAATTCCCCTTTTTCTCGTTATTCTTCTGAATACAAACTGGATCAATAGAACCCAAGAATGAAATCAAACCATTTTTGGTCAAAAGTTAATTTTTATAGTTGAAAAGTTTACTATTATATTTTCGGTTCAGAATTCAACGATTTTGTCGAAAATTCGTCTTTTTGATTGAATTCAAATAGAAATTTTTTGGTTGTAATATCAACTATCACATGTTTGTGTGGAGAATTCATCTTTTTCGGTTGAAAAATCAACTATTTCTTTACTATTTTGTTGAAAATTCAACTATTTTGGTAGTACCTGTAACTATTTAGATAAAAATTAAACTATTTATTTGAAAATTTAGATATTTGGTAGAAAACTAACATTTTTGTTTGAAAAATCATAACTTCGGGTTGAAAATTCAACTGTTTTGTAGAAATTTGTATATTTTGTTTCAAAGTTCAACAATTTTTTTTTGCATATTCGTCTTTCTTGGTAGAAAAATAATGTTCTTGGTGGAAAATTGATATTTTTAATAAAATATTTGCTTCAAAATTCATCTTTTTAATATTATCTTTTTTAGTTGAGAATTCAACTATTTAGTTAAGAAGTCATGAATTTTGTTGATAATTTATCTTTTTTCGTAGAAAATTATTCTTCTTGCTTAAAAATTCATCCTTTTTGGTTGAACATGCAACTATTTGGTTAAAAATTATTCTGCTTTTGTTTGAGGATTCAACTATTTGGTTTACGGAAAAAAGTGAATGGCTAAATTTGCCATTTTACCGTGCATTTTATCAGAGTTGAAATTATGTACGACAAAATGGCAAATTTAGCCATTCACTTTTTTACATATTGGGAATTCGTCATTCTTGGTCTAATTCAACTGTTTTTGAATTAAAATAAAAAGTTTTTTTGGATGAGATATTAACTATTACATGTTTTGTCGAGAATTCATATGTTTGATTTAAAAATCCACTACTTGCTTTAAACTTGAGCTACTTTGCAAAAAAGTTCATTTCTTTGGATGAAAATTCGTCATTTTAGTCAACTTCTCCCATTTGGTTGTTAATTAACTTCTTTGTTGAAAATTCAACTATTTTGGTAGCAAATTCAACTATTTAGTTAAAACTTAAACTATGTATTTGAAAAATTATCTATTTGGTAAAAAATGTAACTATTTGCTGGAAAAATAAATTTTTTGTTGAAAATCCAAGTGTTTGGTAGACATTTGTCTTTTTGGCTCCAAAATTGAAAGTTTTTTTTGCAAATTCGTCTTTTTTGGTAGAAAATTCATCTATTTAGTTAAGAATTAAAATATCTAATTGAAAATTTAACTTTTTGGGTAGAAAATTAAACTTCTTCGTTAAAAATTCACCTATTTGGTGCAGGATTCAACTATTTTGTTAATAATTTATATTTTTTCGTTAAATTCAACAGGTTCGACGTTCGCTTTGTTTGGTTAAAAAATAATTTTTTCAACTGAAAATTTAACGATTCCATTTTTGGTTGTAAACTTATCCTTTATAGTTGTAAATTCAACTGCTTGGTTGAAAATTTATGTATTTTTTGAAAACCCGTCTTTCGGTTAAAAATTATCTTCTTGGTTGAAAATTCAACTTTTTAGGTAAAAAATTCAGCTATTTCATTAAAAATTGAACTATTTTGTTGAAAGTTTTGTTATTTTATTGCTAATTCAATTATTTTATTAATGTCATCTTGTTTTGCCAAAAATTTAACTATTTTGTTGAAAATTCGACGTTTTGTAATATAAATTCATTTTTTATAATAGAAAAGTCATCTTCCATTGTCGAGAAAGAGCTTTTTTTATTGAAAATTCAACTTTTCATGTTGAAAATTCAACTGTCTTCTACACTATTCGCAATTTTGTCTTGAAAATTGAACTCTTTGTTTGCAAATGCAACTGTTTTTATTTAAATTTTATCCTCGTTTGTTTGGATATTCGACCATTTGATTCAAAATTCAACTATTCTGTTAAAGTTATATTTTTTGGGTAAAAATTCAACCGTTTTGTTACAAATTCGTCCTTTCGAATTCAAAATTCATCTTTTATGATAGGAAAGTCATTTATCTTGGATAAAATTTCATCTTACTTGGTTGAAAATGAACTCTTTTGTTGAAAATTTACATGTCTTCGAAATAATTGATTTTTGGCTTGGAAATTTAACTTCTGATTAAAAGTTCAACTATTTGGTTGGAAATTTGTCCGCCTTGCTTAAAAGTTTAACTATTTGGTTTCTAATGCAATTGTTCGGCTTAAAATTAATTTTGATTTTGAAAATTCTTCCTGTTGGGTAAAAATTTATCTCTTTTGGTAGAAAATCCTTTTTGGTTGAAAATATAATATGTTTCAACATGAAATATACATTATTTTTTTCATATACATTAATTTTATTTAAAAACATTTATTCCCCTATTAATTCTATATTTTACAGCAGTTTCATTAATTATCGAAGGTTGAAGTTACAGTTAAGGTATTAAACAATTTTAATTTTCCATACTTTAGCTCTGGTTATTTCTCCGAAGACGTATATCAAGCTGAAGCCGTTGATTCATTTACTGGCCTTAGAATGAATTACCGAGGTATTAACGTTACGCTATACGTAGAGATAATGTGCTTCATCAAAAAATATATGGGATTAAAAGCTCACATGCCCTAGATTCATAAAAATTTGAAAAATCTGGTTCCATTTTTTTAACGGTCCAGTTGTTTAATTTTAGGTAAGAAACGGGACTACTTCCGAAAAAAGGGGATTAAAATAGAATTTCATTTATTATTAAAAACATTTCGTGAAAAGCCATCCTTTTTATGAATTCAACTGTTTTTAATTGAAAATTACAATATTTCTTGGTGGGCAAATCAACTATGACACTTTTTGTTGAAAATTCCATTTTCGTAGTTGTAAATTACTTGTTTTAAATGAAAATTTAATTATTCAATTTTTTGTTCAAAATTCATCTTTTTGGTTGAAAATTCAACTATTTGGTTAAAAATTTATCTACTTTGTAAAACATTCAATATTTTTACTTGAAATACTAGGTATTTGAATCATTTCAATTTGAATTTAAAATTAGTACTTACATTAATTTTATGCAAAATAGTCAATTCCCCTATGATAATAAAATATAATATAAATTATTTGAAACAGGTATAAAAAAGAATCTCTTTCAAAGGGCATTGTTTTATAATTTATTGACTTTCTGTTTATGATTCTTAAAAAATGAATCTAAGCTTTGTAAAAAAGGAGAAAATTGGGTCAAAATTATATTAAAGAGAAGGTTAAACTGGCGAAGCGGGCTTTATGATTGTGTCAATGGAGTTGAGATATCACATGTTCAATCTGTTGAAGGAGAATGACACGACAGCTGATTAATCAATCGAATTAGGGACCAAGAGTGCACCCTCGTTCGATAAGTAGATTGACCTAATCATGCCGGTTTACTTCCCATGTTAAAGCATCGCTCCCTCTTTCCTACAAGCTAGCACGAAGGAATTGAACACCGTCATTCCATAGAAGTTCAAAGTATCTAACAAAATAGGGGAAACCAGTACGAGGTGGATACCAGTACGAGCTGAATAATGGAAAAAAGTGACTGGGGTTTACAACAAAAGTTCTGTCATACTTTTTTTATGAGTGACAATATTAAAAACGAGTTTTCTTGGATCATTTTCTAGCAGATCAAATTGATATAGGGGATATCAGTGCGAAGTGGAGACCAGTACGAGCTGAATAATTAAAAAAAAGTGACAGGGTTTTAAAATAAAATTTCCGTAGTATTTTGTTATGAGTGGCAATATCGAAAACGAGTTTTCTTGGACCTTTTTCTTGCAGATCAAATTAATATAGGCAAACCAGTCCGAAGTGGATACCAGTACGAGCTGAATAATGGAAAAAAGTGACTGGGTTTTAAAACAGAAGATCTGTCATACTTTTTTTATGAGTGACAATATTAAAAACGAGTTTTCTTGGATCATTTTCTTGCAGCTCAAATTTATATAGGGGATACCAGTACGAAGTGGAGACCAGTACGAGCTGAATAATGAAAAAAAGTGACTGGGTTTTAAAACAGAAGATCTGTAATACTTTTTTTTATGAGTGGCAATATTAAAAACGGGTTTTCATGCATCATTTTCTTGCAGATCAAATTGATATAGGGTATAGCAGTACGAAGTGGAGACCATTACGAGCTGAATAATGGAAAAAAGTTACTGGGTTTTAAAATAAAAGTTCTGTAGTATTTAGTTATGAGTGACAATATGAAAAACGAGTTTTCTTGGATCATTTTCTAGCAAATCAAATTGATATAGGGGATACCAGTACGAAGTGGAGACCAGTACGAGCTGAATAATGGAAAAAGTTGCCTGATTTTAGAACAAAAGTTCTGTAATACTTTTTTTATGAGTTGCAACATTAAAAACGAGTTTTCTTGTATCATTTTCTTGCAGATTAAATTGATATAGGAGGAACCAGTAAGAGGTGGATACCAGTACGAGCTGCATAATGGAAAAAAGTGACCTAGTTTTAAAACAAAAATTCTGTAATACTTTTTTTATGAGTGGCAATATTAAAAACGAGTTTTCTTGGGTCATTTTCTTGCAAATCAAATTGATACAGGGGAAACCAGTACAAGGTGGAGACCAGTACGAGCTGAATAATGGAAAAAAGAGACCTGGTTTTAAAAAAAATTCTGTAGAATTTTGTTATGAGTGACAATATTAAAAACGAGTTTTCTTGGATCATTTTCTTGCAGATCAAATTGATATAGGAAATACCAGTACGAAGTGGAGACCAGTACGAGCTGAACAATACAAAAAAGTGACCTGGTTTTAAAACAAAAGTTCTGTAATACTTTTTTTATGCGTGGCAACACTAAAAACGAATTCTCTTGTATCATTTTCTTGCAGATAAAATAGATATAGGGGAAACCAGTAAGAGGTGGATACCAGTACGAGCTGAATAATGGAAGAAAGTGACTGGGTTCAAGCAAAAGTTCTGTAGTATTTCTTTTATGAATGGCAATTTCAGAAACGAGTTTTCTTGGATCATTTTCTTGCAGATTAAATTGATATAGGGGAAAGCAGTACGAAGTGGAGACCAGTACGAGCTGAATAATGGAAAAAGTGTCTGGGTTTTAAAGCAAAAGTTCTGTTGTATTTTTTTATGAGCGGCAATATTAAAAACGAGTTTTCTTGGATCATTTTCTTGCAGGTCAAATTGATATAGGGGAAACCAGTACGAAGTGGAGACCAGTACGAGCTAAATAATGGAAAAAAATGACTGGGTTTTAAAACAAAAGTTCTGAGGTATTTTTTTATGAGTGGCAATATGAAAAACAAGTTTTCTTCGATCATTTTCTTACAGATCAAATTGATATAGGGGAAACCAGTAAGAGGTTGATACCAATACGAGCTTAATAATGGCAAAAAGTGACTGGGTTTTAAAATAAAAGTTCTGTAGTATTTTTTTATGAGTGGCAAAATCAAAAACAAGTTTTATTATCAGTCTTTTTAAAACTTAGTTGCTATTTTTGAATTGAAAAATGGAAAAACATTTTTTTAACATGACGACAAAACTTTTTTCCGCTGACTGAATTTACAACCAAATAGTTGCATTAACAACCAAACAGTTGAACTTTTCAGCAAAAGAGACGAATGTTAAGCAAAAAAGTTAAATTTTTATTTAAATAGTTGAATTTTCAACCTTGAAAGATAAGCTTTGAAGAAAAAGACCAATTTTCTACAAAATAATTTAATTTATAATCCGAAAATATGAATTTAAAAAAAAAAAATTATTTTCAACCAAATATTTCAATTTTCTGCCGACCTGTCTTAAATTTCAAGCTAAAAAGACGAATTTCATACAAAACAGTCGAGTTTTTAATAAGAAAAGTTGAGTTTTCAACGAAAAATTTCATGCTTAACCTACAAAGATGATTTTTCAACCCAGATGATTAATGTTTTACCAAAAGACGACTTTTCAACAAAATACAGTAATTTTAAACCAAATAGTTGAAGTTTCAACTAAAAAAGATAAGTTTTCAACCAAGAATGGAATAGTCAAAATTTCATTTTAAGATATTACTTTTCAACAAAAGAAAATCGAATTTTCAAACAGTTTTTTTTTACCCAGAAAGACGACTTTTTAACAAAAGAGTTCATTTTCAAACGAGAGAGATGAATTTTCTGCCATAAAAGATGAAATCCCTACCAATAAAAGACATATTTTCAACCATGTAAATTAACCGAAAAATACAGAACAAGTAGCAAAAGCGCGCTACGCGCGCGCATGCATGTTTTTACAAATCTCGAAAGAGATGTTTAATTTTATTTAATTGAAATTCATTTATTTTTTAATTGTTTAAATGTTTAATTTATTTTTCCTTTTGGAAAATTTGAAACAGTTTAAACAGTAACCGGAATATTCGAAAAGTTAAAATATTAAATTAAGTTAAGAAACTTTTCATTTTAAAAGTTGCAAAGAAAATTCTCACATTATTGTCAAATTTTTCAATTAAATTAGTAGTCAAAAAGAATTTCTTTCAGATATCTACTAAAAATTTAAAAAAAATCTCTTCGATCTCTGAAAATTATTATCAAAATTTGCTCGAATATTTAATTTTCGACATTTAAACTATTTCCATAAATAACATATATATGTATAGCGTATATACTTTACATCGGTTAATTTAAATACTGAAAATGAAGTATTAAATTACCTTTGTTCCATTGATTATTTTTATTAAATTATGAAGATATCATTTAGGTAACATAAATGATATTTGAACCAGAAAAGTAGTTTAATTTTTAATAAAAAAATAGTTAAATTCATGCCAGAAAAGACAAATTTGTAACAAAATAGCTTAATCCTCAACCAAAAAAGTTAGTTTTTACCAGTTGCATTTTTAATCAAAAAGATGCAATTTTTTACAAAAGAGACGAATTTTTAAGAAAATATTCACATTGTCAAGCAAAGAGATGAATTTTTAACTAAAATGATAAATATTTAGGTTAAATCCTCGACCAAACAAAATATTAATTTTTAAATAGATGCATTTTTAACCGGAAAAAATGAATTTTTAACCGAAAAGTGAAATTCTCATCCAAGATAAATTAATTTTTAAACCAGAAAGACGAATTCTCAAACAAATAGTTCAATTGTTAAGAAAAAAAAGTTTCTTAGTTAAGAAGGAAAAAAAATTTCACCCAAATTATAATTTGAGGGGATAAATGGTTTGCAATACAAAATAAAAATATCAAATAAATATTGCCTTTTTAGATTTATTTGTTCATTTGTTCTCAAGGTTATAGAAATATCATTTTCGTAAGATTCTTGAGGAAATTCAAAAAAGTTTTTGAAGATTTCGAGTATGTCGAAAAAACATCATTTTTTATTTTACAGGATTTTGTAAATTTTTCGGAGAAATTCGAGTCAGTTTAAAAGATATTTAAGATTTTTAGAAATTTTGAAAATAATTTTTTTTTTAACTAACTCGAATAATTCCTAAAATTTTGAAAAATCTTTGAAAAATAAAAAATTATTCTTAAATCTTCCACATTTTTTTTTAATTTGTAGAAATCTTTTCAAATGTTATGAAACATTTTTCAAATTTTCTTCAAAAATTAATTTTTCAAAATAAAAATAAAATAAAAATTGTTGCAGGAATCTCAAGAAAAGTTTTTTGTTTATTGAAGCCTTTCGAACTTTTTAAAAAGCTTCGAAAATTTTGTCGAAATCTGCAAAAATTTACCTTTTATTTTGAAGATTTGTAAATCTTTTCAAATTTCAAATTATTTTTTAATAATTTCCAAAAAATTTAAACTTGCTAAATATCTTTAGAAATTATTTGAATCTTTCCAAAAATGTTCTTATAATTCTGAAAAATAAAGAAAATTTTCTTCAAATCTTCCAGATTCTGTTTGGACAATTTTGGAAATCTTTTGAAATGTTATAAAGTCTTTTTATATATTCTCTCAAAATTCATTACTCCATGTATTTCACGAAATATTTTTTATTATCGTGAAACTTTTCAAAATGCTCAAGAAGCTTCAAAATTTTTATTTCCAAATATTCAAAAATTTACATTTCTTTAACTTCTACATTTTTTAAAAAGTTTCAAATTAATTGTGACTCTTTTTAAAACTTCTAAACGTCTCTTAAACTTGATGAAATTTTTTTATAAAATTTTTTAATCTTGCTAATTGAAAAAATTGGCTTTAAAATCGTCCATATTCTTTCTAGAAATGTTAGGAAATAATTTTAAATGTTGTGAAATCGATATAAATTTTCGCTTGAAGTTTATTTCTATAAATAAACAATCAGTTTAAGTTTTCCCAGGAATTTAAAAAAATTTGGAGACCTTTGCTCCATTGATTATTATTATTATTAAACTATTGAATATATTTTTAGATAAAATAAATGATCTTTCAACCTAAAAATATTTTTACTTTAAATAAAAAATAGTTCAATTCATGAAAAAGACAAATTTTCAACAAAGTAGCTGAATCCCCAAAAAAAAGATTAATTTTTACCAGTTGCAAACAAATAGTTCAAATTTTATCTTAAAACGCATTTTTCAGTCATGACAGAAAACAAGTTCACCGAAATGATTATTTTTGGGGGATGAATAATTTAAAATACAAAATAAAAATGTCTACCAATCATTAACCTAAATCTTCCAGATATTTTCGAAATTTGTAGAAATATTTTGAAATATTATGAAACTTTTTCAGATTTTCTTCAAAAATTAATTTTTCAAAATAAAAAGTATTTAAAAATTTTCCCAGGAATCTCAAGAAATTATTTTATTTTCTTGAAACCTCTCAAACTTCTTAAGAAGCTTTCAAATTTTTTTTTTAAATCTTAAAAAGTTTACAATTTATTAAAAAAATTGGTGAATCTTTTCAAATATTCAATCATTTTTAACCATTTTTAAAACTTTCAATCTTTCTAAATATCTTTTAAAATTC
>JAABKJ010012703.1:0-10465 GCA_011634705.1 Andricus grossulariae
ATTTTCATTGCATGGATCGTTATAGAGTAATTTGCTAATTTGAATTATGCATTGCAGAGTCAGTAAAATTAATCAAAGTTCAAAATAATTTGCTATCGGTATAATTATACCGTCTGTGGTGACATTTATTATTGACACACTCAGATCCTCAATTTCGAATGTTTCATAACTGCGCATCATGGCCTCGAAAAAAATTTTCGTCTAAAAAAGTCTTCATTACAATGTTATAATTAGAATTAAACAGATAAACTACCAATATAAGGGAGATTGCAAAACTGCCGACCACTTTAAGTCCTTGAAATTTTCCACTTTTTCTTTGAATAATATATGTTTCTCGAATGTTGACAATAAAGTATTTATGTCAAAGCACAATTTAGTGCAGTCTCAAAATTTTGGACATCGTTTGGAAATTATAAATAAAAACTTAGCACAATGTCACGCACTTATCCCAAACTACAAATTAAGAATTGAAAATTGCTGAAGAATGATGATACCATTTTTTTATTTTTGAAGGTTTACAGATGTCACTTATATTGACTTGAAAAAGATCACAATCAAGAGTAGACTTTGATATTTTAAAATTGCGGTCAAGCTGTTTGTTATTTTAGGCTGAAACTCGAAATTATTTATTCAAACTAGTCATAATACGGGCTAAACTTGTAAATTTCAGTTTCAAAAACATTTAAATACAGTTAAAAATCAATTTTTCAACGTTGACTCAAAATAAAAGTAAATAATTATCACTTTTTTTGTGTAATATGTTTTATAAAATGTCCGGGATTTAAATAATATTTTAAGAATCTTTATTTTAAAATCTGAATTGCAAGATACATTCTGCGTTATATCTGCTCGTATGACCTTGGTTAAATCGAATAATTATGCTTTAAATTTAATTTTGATGATTTCAATCCTAACATCTTTTTTCAAACATTGCTAAATAAATTTGACATATTTCACACTGAAATATAAAAAATCTTCAGGTATTTTCTTCTTGAGCTTCCATAACATAATTTTCTCAATTCAACCAACAATATCGTCAGAATAAGGAAAATCAAAAAATCACTTCGAATAAGAGAAAAATTTGCATTTCAACAAAAAACCGTTTCTTTGCAAATATTTAATAAAGTAGTCGAATCTTCATAAAAAAATAATTTTCAATTCGTTATATTTCTAACCAAAAATAATGACATTTTTTTCCAAGGGAGATACATTTTCTATAAAGCAGTTCAATTTTTTAAGACAAAGGTATGAATCTTGAACAAAAAAGTTGATTTTTTACCAAGACAATTAGTTTTCTATCAAAAAATATGAGTTTTCAACGAAATAATTACACTGTAAATCAACGAGATGAATTTTCAACTAAAGTGAAGAATCTTCAACAACGAAAATAAATTTTGAACCAAAGGTATTTAATAGTTGATATTTTATAATAAAAACAAAACATGAAACAAACAGAAAATTTCAGTTTCTACCAAGAAAATTAGTTTTCCACGAAAAAGGACGAAACGGTAGAATATTAACCTTCTTAGTAAAAAAATCACTTTTTAATAGACAATTTCTTTCTTTGGATGAAAATTTGACTATTTTGTTGAAAATTTATGTGTTTTAGTTGAAGATTCAACTGTTTTGTTGAAAATTGGTATCTGTTTGGTAGAATTCAACAGTTTTTGGTTTAAAATTAGAATATTGGTTGAAAATTTAACTAGTTCGTTCAAAGTTGAAGTACTTTGTTGAATTTTTTTTTTTTCTGAAGATTCATTATTTTCGTTCAAAAATACGTTTTTTTTTAGTTAAAAATTTAACTATTTTGTTGAAAATTCGATTTGAATCCGTTGAAAATTGAATAATGCCGTGGAGATAATTTGAATATCTTGTTAAAATCTACTCAAAATAACGATTAAAACTTACGGATATTTTTTTCTATTTTTAAAAAGTTTTCAAAATTCTGAAAAGCGTATAACATTCAAATATTCATCAAAAATGTCAAATTGCATCAGGATAATTTTCAATTCTTTTTGCTACGTAACAGAAACATTACTAGAAATTTCTGAACTCCTACAAAAACTTCGTTTCAAATTTTGAAAATTTTCTAAAGTTTTGAATTTTGGTCGAATCGAAAAATTTGATTCGGATAGTTTCGAAATATAATGCATGTATAGTAAAAAATTTTTATGTAATTTCTCAATCTATCAGACAAATCATTTGCTCTATTTTTTTAATATTTTCAAAATTTTGGAAAGTATATAAGTCATTTAATTTTTATTAAAATTGAAAATCTCATAATTTATATAATTATGCATCAATGTACAACATGCATTATGGATAATTAGGAAGTCCTTTTTTCAATAAACCAGGATATTTGAAACAAAATTTCTAAAATTCTTAATTTTTTTACAAATTTTAGAAATGCTCTAAATTTCCTAATGTTGTCGTGAAATATCTGGTTCATGAACTTGACATACATTTTGGGACCTTAAAAAAGTGTATCAAAGACTGAACTGCTGAACAATTTTTAAATGTTTTTAGCAAATCACAATTTTTCCATTTTATCAAATTTTGTATTTATTTAATTTCAGAAAGTAATAACTATTCATGATTTACAGGATGCAAATTTTTTTTTCAAACAAATAAAAATGGTTGAAACAATTATTGAATATCCTTAAATAATAACTAATTTCCTCTTAACTATTCTTGTTAAAATTAAAAAATTATATTTGAAAACCTTAGATGGTACTTGCAAATCCAAACCTTAAAATATATTTAATTGCTTCATCAGTGATCACTTAAAAAATAAACGAACAGACAATTACATTTTTTGTTTGTAAAAAGTGGGCAAATCGTTCGTTTTAGTCATCTTCATAAAATGATAATTTAGATAAAAAATTGATGTCCTTATCTCTGTCTAGTGACAGTCAAAAAAGAACACGAGAAGTTCCCTACAATTTTTTTCCTTGTACAATTAATTTTAAAGAAATCTCATATTTTAGATTGTTATAAGGATCGAATCCATTTAAAATCAGGCATGTTGTACATTTCCAGTCGCAGAATTTTTAAGCGGCGAAATCAAAATATCAGTAAAATTTATTTTCGAAATTAACAAAATTTTTCTTTGAGTCAGCAAATTAAGCAGAATTTTCCTGGGTACAGTTTTTGTTAAATAGCTTCAAATCAGAAAATATACAAATGAATTTTTTCAAGTCAGGACATTTTTGAAATGTTAAAAAAACTGGATTTTCGGATTGTGTTAACTGCACATTTCTACGACAAAAATTTGAACACGTCCTGCTTGAAATTTCTTTTGCTGTAATCAAAAGAAGCATGCTGTGGGTTTTTATTATGCTTGCCCTGTTCAAAATGGTAAATTTGGCCTTTTAGAGAAATTTTTGTTCTTACATTCCACGAAATTATTTATGTATGACAGAAGAAGAATAGCATGTTCCTTTGTATCAAGCCGAAGAAATTTCAAGTGTAATACAATATTATTATTCGCTATCAAAAACTGTACCTACAAAAAATTGAAAATAATTTGTTGCTCCATTGGGAAGGATCTTGAAGTTTTTATACCTATACACAGAACGAAAGATATTATCCGATCGATTAAAAATTTCAAGGGCGACTCAAAAAAAGGGTCTTAAGGCTAATCTATGTATTATTATGAGTCAGTTTGTTTCCTTAGAGTCTAATTCTTAATTTTTTCATTATCAACCATTTAACATTACTTACAAACGATAATAATAAGAAAAAAGGTCTAAATTTACAGTTTGAAGATTATTTCTGGCCTCCATCCTGGCGCCATCTGACCATTGGAACGGCGATGAAAAAAAATGACTGCAGTGTTAGAAGCCTCCCTGGGTTATTGGTGGTGGTACATCCCTAGCCATAGAAGGGGTTGGTGGTACAACCCCAGCTTTAGAAGAGGGTGGTGGTCCATCTCCTTCTTTAGGTTTGCGTAGCGAGACATCTCCTTCTTTAGGTGGCGGTTGAAAATCATCTTGTTGAGGTGATGCTGGTTCAGTTGGTGTTTTTTGTCCATCTACTGGAGGAAGAACATTTGAAGGCTTCGTGACGGGGACAAGGTTTCTGTTCTTCGGTAAGTTTGAGTCTTTAGCTGGTGGTGGTACATCTCCTTCTTCAGGATTGGGTGGTGGGACATCTCCTTCTTCAGGTGGCGGCTGAACATTATCTTGTTGAGGTGATGTTGGTTCAGTTGGTGTTTTTTGTCCATCTACTGGAGGAACAACATTTGAAGGCTTCGTGACGGGGACAAGATTTCTGTTCGTCGGTCAGGTTGAGCCTGATTCTGTAACAAGACAATATAAATTCAATAAATTGGAAATGTGAGGAATGAATTTTGAATTAATTTATACCTCTTTTAAACTTTACCAAAAAAGATTATCAATCGTGTTTGAACTATGCTTACTGTAGAGTTATGTAATAAAAAGAAAATTCTGCAAACTCAATTATGATTATAGAACCCATACATAAGAGGTATGCTCAAGATATCGTAGCAATGATTCTTTACAGAAATCTAAACGAATTTACAACGAAATTTAAAAAGAATTGATACCATCCTGAAATTTGGAATAAAAGGTTGAATATTTTTTATTATTTTGGCTAGTCGTACTAAAAATTCAGGACGACTAGACACAGCCCTTGAATAATATTGTAAATTGTTTCAAAATTTCGGAAAAGTATTTTGTCTGCAGGAATATCGCTGCAAACAAATAAAAATAATTGTTGTAATTCTGTATATTACATGAACCTGTCATGAAAAGTGATTAAAGGAATACATAAAATATTATTGGAAGTAAAATAAAGAATAGGAAATTTCTATAAATTGATGCAGTAACATAAATTCTCAAACATGGTCAATATTTCAAGAAAGTCTGAAAGAAATATTGTTATTAATGCCATTATATTTGCTTATACTTACGAATGAACAACGCAGAGGTGAAAAGCACAGCAGCGATTAAGAACTTCATTTTCTCGACAGATTCAAGAAATTGATTGTTCTGTGGTTGCGACGCAACTGATGATTTTTAAGAACAGCTGATATAGGTTCTCGGACTTCATTGTGACTAATGATTTTGAGATGAATCCTGGCCGATATATATACTACCCAATATTCGGTGGAAGGAGAATATTCACGTGTTAGATTCTCATATCCGTCCTTCATCAGCCTGAAAAATTTCCATCACATGGATCGTTCCAGAACAATTTGCTAATTTAATAATATTGGGTAGTCAATAAAATTTATGAAAAATACACAAGAATGAGGTAACTGACATCCAACGCGCCGAAATAATTCGTTATCGGTATGAGTGTACCTCTATGGTAATATTTATTGTTGACACACTCAGAGTCCCAGTTTTGAATGTCTAATAACTGCGTATCAATTTTTTGTAAATTGCGTTTTAGTTTGGGGATTACATTTTTTTGAAATTAATTTTTTATATTGAAAATAATTAACTCTAGACAATATATATGAGCTTCTGTTAAAATTATTTGAGAGTCTAATGCATTTATAGGTAGCTCTATTACATCCTAATTTTGAATTGAATTTTTTCTGCCTTATACTCAGAAAAAACAAGGGTTTCCCTTTTTCTTCTAGCTTATTTGATCAAAAACTCATTTTAAACATAAGCTATATTGGGTGTCATAGTCAATTTCAAAAATTTAATATTATTTGTCTCTGCAGCTAATGTAGGCTGGCTGCAACCCTGAGATGATTCTTTATCAGAAGCTTGAAGAAGGTGGATGTTTGCAATAATCACGACCTCGAAAAAAATTTCCGCCCACATAACTCTTTATTACAATGTTTTTCTCAAATTACCTGGTTTGAGTTTGAATATTTAGCTTTTAGGAATTGTATAAAAATTTTTCGTGAAATGATCTGACAATGATTTTTGTTACAAAAAATTAAACAGATAAGGTACGAATGTAAGGGTGTTTGTGAGAAATTTGACCACTATAAGTCCCAATCGTTTTTGACTTTTTTTTTAGTAATACATGTTTTTTAGAAATTATGAAAAAAAGTAAGAGAATGTCACGCACCTAAACCAAACTACAAACTAAAAATGGAAATTTTCAAAATAATATTAATACAATTTTTTAATTTTTGGGATTTACGGATATCTCTAATGTTGAGATGAGAAAGATGAAAACCAAGATTAGTCTCAGATATTTTAGAGTTGCGTATTCTAAAAATTATTCTCAAGCCTGCTTACGATTATTGTCATTTTTTTTTGTAAGAAAATTTCGAAATTCCTCGACCGTTTAAAAATTTTTTTTTAGGTGCAAAAACAGCCTTGTACCTGGGAGATCAATAATGTTAATGTCAACAATATTTAAGAAAATAGGTTTTGAACAATTTTAGGGGAAACAGTCATACAGAATTTGATAAGGGTTCATCCGAAAATTACGTAAGACATACGTAAGATACATGAATTTTTAACCAAATGGTTGAGTTGTCAACTTAAGAAGATAAATTTTGAACCAAAAACAAAAGAATTACGTTTGCAGTTGGAACAATTAATTTTGAATTAAAATAATTGATCTTCATTCAAACAAATTGATTCTGAACACACAGTGTGATAGTTGATATTTCCGAAGAATTTTTTAAAATTTTTAACCAAACACAGTAGAGTTAAAATGAAAAATTTAAATTTTCGAAAAATTATTCGAATCCTCAACCCAAGCAGACCAATTCCCAAACGAAAATGAAGAATTTTCAACAAAAGAGTGGAATTTTCCACAAAAAAAGATTTTTCGATGAATAAAGAAAAAAAATCTCATCCAAACGAAAATAGAATTTAACCGAAAATATTAATTGTTAATAGAAGGTGAATTAAAATTCCAAAAATATTAATTTTCAACCTAAAAAAGATGAAAGTTCAATCAATTTAGTGAATTTCCAACTGAAAAAGCTAACTTTCTACAAAAAAGATTAAATTTATGTAAAAAAATATACATTTTCAATAAAATTGGGATTGTTCCATATTCAGATAAAAATATTAATATTTATTTTTAAAAAATATTTCAACCAAAGAAAGGCTTTTTCAACCAAAAATATGAATTTTTAACCACTAATATTAATTTTTTACCAGAAAAGATTATTTTTTAACAAAAGACAAAGAGGCAACAAAATAAAGAACTTTTCAACCAAATTGTTAATTTTTGAACTAAAAACGATAAATTTTCAACTCATAATTTAATTTTCAAATTTGCACTCAAAAAAAGGTATCTACAAAATAAATTCAACAAAATAGTTACATTTTGACCAAAAAAAAAGGTTTCTGAGCAGAAATTATGAATCAACAACCAAAAAAATTAATTTTGAACTAACTTGAGAACTAAAAAGTTCCACTTTCAACTAAGTAGTTCGATTTGAACCAAAAGATTTTTCAGTCTATGATTTGAGCAATTATTGATTTAAATACCCTGTAAATTTCATATTTTTTTCATTTCTTTCCCCCCCCAAGAGGTATTTATCATAAATAAAGGAAAACCTCTGAAGTGTCGAGTTTCGAAGTGCAATTTTTTAAAGATGTAAAGAGAAGCTGAAATTTTTAAATAAACAAGCAAAAATCAACCATTCGTGGTTATTTTGATTCTCAAAAACAATTATTTAAATTCAAATGATGCAATATAATTCTATAAAATTGGTTATTTTTCATAAAAATATCATTTTAAATCGTATTTAACAATAAAGTTACTTGAGCTCATTTAAAAAGTAAATTAATATACTGGCTTGATAAAATAAAATGTAACATTATAGTTTATAGTTTATTTAAAAATAAAATAAAATTCCAAATGGTTTTAAATGTTTGAAAGAGAAATTTGACTGTAGGAATATCACTGCAAAAAAAAGTGAAATGGAATACAGAAAATATTAATCAAAGTAAAATGTAGAATAGGGAATTTTTATAAATTGATGAAATAACATAAATTCATATATATATATTTTTTTCAAATAGTTTTTGATCATTGAAAGAACTGATAATTTCAAATAATTTTAAGTAAATAAAAAACTGTTTAATTCTACTTGAATTTACTAGAATTTTCTCACAGCAATAAAAACCTCGGTGGAGATAACGTTGGATCAACACAAATCTATTTTTCTGGAATCTTCATTCAAACTGTAATTAGATGATGAAATAATTTGTCGCATGACATAATATGTGTTTTGACATACATTACGACGTAAAATATAAAAAACATTGAGCAAGAAGCTCTTGCTATGTACTATGAACATTCAGGGTCATCTCTGCCCAGACGTCAACTAAAGAAATTTCTGTAATGATAATTTTCGAAAATGAATCTGGTTTTTTTTTTCTAAAAAAAGGAAATTAGTGCGCACTTAGCGCGCACGATGTTTTTGTATAGGTATTTAAAACCTTAATAGAAAAAAATCATGATATCAAAAGTTTAAAAATACCTCCCCTGATAAAACCTAACTTTTTTATGTATTAGGTATTTCAAAATTTGCTGAAAGTCCCTATTATCAGTAAAAACTGCTCAATTTAGGATGTGGTAGCAAGGGAGAGAGAAAGATAGAGAGAGAGAGAGAGAGAGAGAGAGAGCGAAAACGCAACAGTATCTTAATCTACTTATGCTATTTCATAACTATTACTTACAGATCTTTACGCTTCTAATCTAAGCGTATTCCCTTTTCTTATTCTTTAACTTCTCTTGTACCTCTTTTTGGAATTTTTTTTACATCAATTTTTTTATTCTTTCTTATCCGCTCCTCTAGCGTCCTCCAACTCTTTTATCCGGTTTTCCCCAAAACCACCCTCCCCTAGAACCTTTAACACAATCTCGTGTTAGCTTTCTTTATCTTCCATTCCTCTTCTAAATCCTTCCCATACATGCTTCCATGTTTCTTTTTCCCATTCACAGATTTTGCACTTTTTTTCTCTTTCTCTTCCCAATACATCCCTTCCCATTACCTGGTTTTCCAATCTAAATCTTGCTATGCTGGTCCATCTTCTCTCTTCCCATCCCTTTTCTAAATACTTTAGTACTCCTAAGTTTTTCATAATCTCATGGCGTTCATTATATTTTGATTCCTCAATCATCCCCCATGTATGGATTGTCTTTCCGTCTTCCTTTTTTCTATTCTTCATAGTTTACTCCAGTCCCGTCTTCTATATCTATAGCGTTATAGAACTACCTTCTTTCTTCTTCTCATCTTGTTAATTCCATCGCACTTCCTTATCTTTCCTCTACCTCCATCAAACACTTTTACCACAATTCCCCTCACTTTCCCTCCCTCATCTTCGTCTCAAATTTCCATGCCCTCTTTCTAGCTCTGGTGCTTAATTTATCCCTTTGCGCTCCTTTTCTGACCACATATCCCAGCATACTCCAGTATACCCCTAACGATCACCTTTTATACCTTTCTTGTAAATTCTCAATCTCCTTCCTTTCTTTCCATCACTATATCTCTCATCCATAACCCAAAACCAGCCATAGCAGCATATTAAATAACCACATTCGCATTTTTCAATTTCTTTTACCTTCTCTTTCCTATTTCCCATATCTGTCTCATCACGCCTGCTGCTTTTGTTATCCAAAAAGTTCGTCTCTTCGGTTGACAATGAATTTTCTTGGATAAAAATGTAACTATTTTGTTGAAAATGTACTTTTTTCAGAAGATCAAACTATTTTACTTAAATACGTATTCTTTTGTTGAATTCAGTTGTTTCAGGTTTAAGAAAATATTTTTTTTGTTTGAAAATTTAATTACTTAATTCAAGGTGAATCCACTTTCTTAAGAATATATATATATTTTTTTCGAACATTCAATATTTTAATTCGAACCCCCTTTTTGGTAAAAAACTAAACCATTCTTTTAAAAATTCGTTTTGAGTTAGTTAGGAATTAATTTTCAAACTAAAGCTTCAATTATTCTTTTTCAGTAGAAAATGTATGTGTTTTGTTAAAAATGAATCCCTTTAGATAAGAATTATTCTATTTTTGCAACAAATTAGTTCTTATTTGTTGGTGAGAAATCAGGAGTTGTAATTAGCAGTATAATTATTTCATTTCTAACAGAAATTCTTTTTTTTTTACAGAAATCTGTATTATCATCGGAGAAGGTAAAGGATCGAGAAAAAAGAAATCCGCACATAAAATGGAAATCTTCAATATCGATCAAAGTTATATTCTCCTATACAGAATATATTTCAACGTGATTTCAGACAAGATGAAAATATAAATTGAAAACATTTTAATTCAATTTTATTCAGAAAAAAGATCTTCTCCTTCCACTTCTCTAGGATTCAAACACCAGGTCAACTTATTCAGGTGTTCGAATCTCAGCGGAGTGAAAGGATAAGATATTTTTTTTGAATAAATTTTAATTAAAAAGTTTTTAATTTATATTTCCATCTTGTCTGAAATGACGTCAAAATATTTTCTGTATAGGAGAATATAACTTTGGTCGATATTGTAGATTTCC
>JAABKJ010012704.1:0-10465 GCA_011634705.1 Andricus grossulariae
TTGTTAAAGTGAATTGATGAAGAAGACTATGATTCTTCCTGTGTGCAGTTTTAGCTATAAGAATTTCTCCATAGTTCTTTACATCATCAGGGCTTATATAAATTTGATCAGGTGTTGCTTAAACAAAAGTTCCAATAAACCCGTAGGTTTTCTTTAAAGTTTTTCACCAACCTTGATATATTCTCTACCAAAGCCAATACGTGTACCACGAATCATCAGAAAACCATTACCATCATCACTACCACAATTAGCAGTCTTGAATGAAAGATTGTCATTTTCTTCTTCACTTCCTTCATCTTCCTTTTCATAATTTTCAATCTTATTTTTCAAATATTTATTTTGTTTTATTGATATATCCGATATATCTAATAGTTTTTGTAGTGGTATGACTACAGGTTTAAAAGTCTCTCTCAAAATACTTACCGTAGATTTTTTACCCACCTTGAACGTACGATTCATAGGAGAAAAATGAGGAGGAAAAGGAGGATGCGTAGGAGAGGCTGGCGGAGGGTGGCCATGACGTCGACGACGAAGACTACGACAACGTCGACGACAATAGCGATTTTTTTACGGTGGCTGGTAAAAGATATTCCAATAACACACCGAGAAGGGTCCGATCTCCTCGGTAGTGTGAGCATGTTGACAGAATCGCTACGAAGATCCTAATGAACATGTGTATACATAAATATCTTAATTTGATCATTATATTTCATTATATTTCCTGCTTAGCAGGAATCCCCCGGCAACCGCTTTCCCATTACTTCTGGGTGTGCCGTTTTCTCCACTGTTGGAGTGCCTGCTGGTTTTCTCTTTTGTGCCTGATGCAATTTCCTTTATCTCCCAACCAAGATGAACGCATTTTCCTCAACAGTGCGGTGATCCCGCACATCGGGCTCGTGGGCTTTCGACATCCAAGCAGACGTAGCACTCCAGATTTGCACGCACTCGGCAGACCTGTGTCCCTTCTTACCGCTCCTACATCATTCTCTCGTCCCATCAGGATCCTCACAAACTTCTGCCATGTGGCCAAAGCCCTTTTAGAGTTTTTCTAAATGAATTTTTCGTGAGATTGGCCATGATATCTCCAGCGTACTGGTAGTTGAATTGTCTTCTGATGGCCGCCTCGACCTCCTCCACATCTGTGGTTGTGTCGAGGTCCAATACTTTGATCTCAGTGTGGGAGATTAGCTCTCGACACAACCCCTCTTCCCAAAAGCTGTTCGGATGACAGCGGACAGCATTGATCTGCCATTTGCTGCAGGCCCCACCTCTACAAGGACTTCTTTGTTTCGTGTTTCCCGAACACCTCTGATTTCCACGCTAAGGTTGTCTGGTTCAACCTTGCGGTTGAGGTCCTTTAGGACTTCAGCGTAACTTAAAACTTCGTCCGGTTTGATGAGAACCGCCTCGCGTTGAGCACGTCTCTGCACCTCTTTTGCCTTTGTTGGGCTTGGTTTCAGGTGTCGGTTTGCTGCGTCCTTTCTTTTCTTCTTGCGCGAATGTCACAACTGCTGCATCAGTGCGGGTCCTCGGCTTCTTCGTCCAGGTTTCTTTGCAGGTTGTAGGGTAAAAACCTTCACATATTCTTTGGTCTAAGTCTCCATCTGGCTCGTATTCTTCTTCTCTTGTGTTTTTCCCCACCCTTTCTCAATTTTCTGGCAACGCATTCGCCAACTCCTCACGGAACAAATCCTGGATTGGGAGCCACATGGTCCTCTTCCCTATGCAGAAAAGTTTCATCTTTACGATGATTGCTCTTAATTTTTCGATAAGCCCCTTTTGCTCATCCATGTGTTTCCCCGCAATCGTTATGTCCTTCCGGACCTCTGTCTTTTTGCTCATGTCGAGCTCCTAGGTTACTTCCAAAGGACCACCTAGCTCCTTGCATACACTCCTCTCCAAGTATGTAATTTCCCCATGAATCTGCACAAATTTGTCTTATTCTTTTCCAACCTATGAAAATATTTGAAAAGCTTCCAAATATTATTTTTAAATCTAAAAAAATTCATAATTTTTTAGATTCCTCTTCCAGATTTTGGGAAATCTTTTCTCTTCAAACCTATCGAAATTGTCAAAAAGCTTGCAACGTTTATTTCCAAATCAAAAAAAATATCTCATTTGCTCACAATTTCAAGAATTCTTAGAATATTTTAAAACTGTAAATAATTATTGTATTTCCTTCAGAACTTTTAAACATCTGTCGAAATGGTACGAACCGTTAATAAATTTTTTTTTGTCCTGCAAAATAAAAAAAAAGACTACATTTCTTGGATTATTTTTCCAGATTTTGGAAAATATTTTCGAATATCAAATTGATAATGTGCTCACGATGTTTTACAATTTTTTTGAACCGTGAATGATTATTAAATTTCTTTCAGAACCTTCTACATATCTCTTAGAAGGATTCAAATTCTTCCTAAAGTTTCTTTTCAAAATTCTGCACAAAACGTGCCTTTAAAATTTCTACAATCTCTTTTCAGATTTTGGACAATCTTTTCGAGTGTCTAATTTTTTAAAATTTTATCCTTTAAACTCATTACTGAAAATAGAAAATCTTTTCAATTTCCGCTGAACATATATTTTTTCTTAACTTGCAAACATCGAATTATTCTTAAGTTTTTTTTTAACTCTCGAGCATCGTCTGAACTTATAAGTAAAAGCCAAGTCTATGTTGAAAATAAATAGTTATTCATTTTTCACCACAAAAAAAAAGTAATAACTGTTGAAACTAACATATTTCCAATACCCATGGAAAGTGCAGTCATTGCCAGAGTCGGCTGCAATTTCTATTGGCGACTCTTGGTTGATACTGAAATAAATTGGTTATCCAGTTTATTGAATGAAAATATAATAAATAACGCTTCTATGAATATTTGTGAAGATTTCTGAAATTTTAAAAAATAACATGAATTTCACCAAAAAAATTGAAGTCATTCTGAAGGATATTCAGGATTGCAGGAGTGTTAGAAGAAATTTTACGTCACAAATTTTGATACATCGAAAATATTTTCAATCGTGATAATATTTGCAATTGGGTTTCGATTTTCTGAGGAACCGCTCCGTAAATGCATCTTCGAAACGTTGAGACGGCCCTGATTCGTTTAAGCACATCTGTTTCAGCCATTTGGCTTACTGCTGGAGTTACTTTTGTCATAGAAAGGGAACTTTTTTTACTTCCACTTGTCCCGCTGTGTTGGTCACGCGCGCGAACTGATTAAAGTTAGAAATATTCAAAATTATAGCTCCTGAGTGAGAATGATTTTATCATCAATTTAATTATCGCACTAAAATCGAATGAAAAAACTCCATATTTGGAGCCATTGAACTGCTTCTCATCTCCATTCGTTCACAAGATAGAGTTTTTGTAAATAAATCACCGTAAAAAGTAAACTATTGCATATTTCACCATTTTGAAAGATGCATTACATTCAGGAATGTTCAAAAAATATCTGTGATTTTTTCCAGATTTTTCCTAACGTCACCCTCCGTCTGGGAACAGGTCGAAGTGGACCCTTGAAGAAGGAGGCCGAAAATTCCTCTTTTTTTAGACATTTTGCCCTCGAACTATTGCCGAAATTTGTTTAGGACAAAAGTGAACATATCGCTGCATTTGGAAGACTTCAAGCTATCAGATGCCAAAAAACTGACACACAGAATCCTAAGAGAAAGAAAGACCCAGCCGGCTTTTGCTTGCCAAATATGTGGTGGACGCGTGACGTAACGGGCTAGGAAGAAAAAGAGATAATGACAAAATACGCCGACAATATCCTAGCTTATCCGAAGTAATTGGGCGTAGGTGTTGAAGCTCGGCTTGCAAGTGAAACATCGTCGCCATGTTGGACAAGCGAAGGGGAAAGAAATAGAGAGAGGCGGATAGTGAGATTGGGCTCGACTCTTTCCCTTCGCCCTTCTTTTCCTTTTTTTTTGCATTTTCGTCACATATTCTCGTATTCCTTTGTTGTTCTGAATGCATGATTATAAAGTGTCGCTAGCGGGAGATCGCTCGATTGCGTGTTTCCTTATTATAGTAAATTGTATGCTGCCATATGAGAGATATGAAAATAGTTCGATTGCTCCAAAAGTTCTTTCCGGGCCGGAGTTCGCTCGACCACATGCTTTTAATTTTGATGAGCTAGACAGACTCTTTGTAGACATACTTTTGGCGGGAGAAATGGTCGAATGTATTAAATATGCATAAAATTGTTTCTTGCATGATTGTAATTATATCCACAATAAATATACGCTTAAAGGGCTTCTTTGTCTGCGCTGCTAAGCAAACTGTCGATTTTGTCTCCTTCACTTTGTTTTTCTCGACGCAGCAATTCATCTCCGTTGCTCGCCGAATCCGGCTCGCTAGCACCAATGTTGTTTTTTCTGCGCGGTTCAGGTTGAGAAAAAAGAACTTGATATGTGTACTAAAGGATTATATCAATTCGATTCACTGATATTACAAAATGATTTTGAAATATATACAAAATTTGGCTTTGCTGCCTCTAATTGGAAGAGTAACTAACTACCGTCAGACAAAATAGGGCAGCGACACAAAAGAAAGAGAGCCTGAGCGCTGGCACCCTTTCAAAGCGACAGTCTGAACTTCAACAAGTTAAAACTAAATTTTTCTTTTCATATTCAGCCATAGAATACACCTAAATAATTTCCTCTAAAATATAACCACTACAAGTATGTTCTATAGGGTACCAAAAAAATTCATCATAAGAAGCTACTTTCTCTAATTTTCTCTCATAATAGAGTTACAATTCATGGTTTTTCCCAATTTTTAAACTGTTTTCATTTTACAAGTTAGAGCGAAGCATTAATAATCTAATAAGGTGAATGCACTAGTAATCGTCACTGCATTAGTTATCGTCAGATGGCCCAATATTTTTTGCATAAAGAGACTCGCTCTTGCCACGTGTGATAAAAAATGTGATTTTAGATAAGTTCAAATATTCTTTTCTCAAATGAGTATACTTTTCTCGTGTCAATACTTGGTTACGTGCCTGACGATAACTAACGCATTTACATAATTAAAATTTTAATCGTGAATAAAAATGGACTTTTATCAAATATCATGTGAAGTGACCATAATTGAGTTTTTCTATACCTGCTTTAATCGTTTGAGCCCTTTCTGAACATTAAAATTGTGTTTTCAATACAATTATAAGCATGTTCAATTTTCAACTTAGCTTATGGTGACGATTACTAATGCATTTACCTCATTTGTTCTAGATTGTATTTCAGGTTTGGAATTACCTCGTCTACGGGGCGTGATTGGCGTTGATGCTCCACTCGTTGCCTCTGTAAAAATAAATAATATGGGAATTTTTTTTCTTATGGCATATTTTAACGTAACCCAATGTGAATGGTTCATATAAAAGTGGCATCGCTAATCTTTTTTTCTTTAACCAATGTCAAAAGTATAAAAGTTTTAATTTGCAGATCATTGTAACTGCTTGTCATATTTCATGACTACTTTTCAACCGAGCTATCGAACCTAGATGCACATCTAAGGAATTAATTATGCACATTCAGGGTCTCCAATTCGTACTTCTCAACAGACTTTGTTCTAGAATTTTAAATTCTGTTTCAATTTTATATTCTTTTAATTTTCCATGAAAAATTGCAATTATATATGCAACTTTATATTATGATAGTAAAAAATTCAAAATTTGATGAGGCAAGATATTTCTTAACTCAATAGTGACAAACAACTAATTGCTTGTCAAAAATGTCTGAAATTATTTATAATTGTGCATAACAATTTTAAAAGTTATGAAGTGAAAAATAGATCAGTTTCATCAAACTACGTGATGGTGTAACATTTTTGATTTAATTTAAAGGTAATAAGAATGCCGGTTTGA
Source organism: Andricus grossulariae (assembly GCA_011634705.1). NCBI lineage: Eukaryota > Metazoa > Arthropoda > Insecta > Hymenoptera > Cynipidae > Andricus > Andricus grossulariae. Next base: position 5,862 of record JAABKJ010012704.1, read on the forward strand.
GAAACTGTTGGGGTCACCTAGTTTGTTTCCATTTTCAAAATATTGCAACCTTATTGTTTCCACATATTCAAAATTCAAAATTCACATAATCAGAGACCTCATGCGCTACTTTTTGACAGAATTCTGTTTTCGATTTTCGAAATGTTTTACTGATCTACATTTTTCTAGTTTTTCATAGAAAATTTAAATTATTCAAGCAACCGTGGACTTATGAAAAATATATTTCCTGAAAGGCTGTAAATAAATAATGGCTGTTCGCACGACAATATGCAGTGAAAGTCAAATTTTAACTTGTGTCAAAGATAAATGAAAAAAAATGTTAATAGATTCTAGTCATCAAGAATTCTTATTTATAACAACTTCCATAAACAATCAAACAAGAGAGATTATAAAAAAGAAAAAATGTTATGAATGATACCTATAGGTTTCGCAACAGTTCTAGGAAAAATTATGACACTGGTCGGCCTGAATGATTCTTTATCATCAAATGGGATGTCCAGGCGATTTTTTATCTTAAAAATAGCAATTTTTTAACAACAATTCACGAAACGAAGTTTTCATTCAATCGTAAGATTTTGGTTTGCTTTCAAGAGATCTAACCTCGATAAAGATAATGTACTGACCAGATTTATTAACAACATAGTGAACATTTTATAAAAATAGTAGCTAAACAAAAAAGGGTCAAATCGGAAAAATTTGCAGCAGAGGTAAAAAGTTGATCCTCACTATAATTGAGTGTTTCAATAAAAAAAATATATTTTAGGACTTTACTAAAAAAAATGGTGAAAAACATCATAACTTCATTTTACTAAAGTCAATTAAAAAAATTGACTAATTCTTTAATGATTGCAGCTCATAATTGATTAGTGCATTTTTTCAATGATGGTCAATATATACTTGTTTGGATGACGCCTATGACGTCTAATTTCCATTCTCTGGTGCTTGTGGAGGTGACGTAATATGATGCACGATCATGTGATTCAATTTAGCGGTAAGTTTTACAATTTTTCCTTCTAACTGTTTCAACAAGTCTGTGAATGTTACACAATCGCTTTCTTTTATCAAACGCTTCTATTTCACAAATTTCTTATTTTCAGAACATTCTTCTTGTTAATAAGTGGAGACCTAAATAATTTCATATATTTTTCTCAACCAAATAATAATTTTCCAATATCGAATCACAGAATATTCCAACTAATCGAATTAGTAATTATTTACTAATGTTGCATTGCTCACTTTCTTGTCATCGGAGTAGTAGAATTTCACTAGCAATGAGTAAAATTTCACTAATTCAGATTTGGAGAAAACATTGAAGAATTTTATTTTATTTCGAAAAATAAATCCAATCATTACTATTTATGAAGAGTCTCTGATTCTAAACCATAAAAACGCAGGTAAGAAAACAATTTCTGAAATTTGAACATATCTTAACAGTGGATAACCGGCTTTGAAGGTTCTTTTTTTTAATTCAAGCTTACTAAATTTTTATTCCGGACTCTCAACAATTGTTGCTGCTTCAAACGAATTATAAAAAGTTGAATCTCCCTTATATCCCTGTTCAAGCTCTCTAGATCTCAAAAGCTGTGCTTTGAGAAATCTCCAAGCTGGCTCACAAAGTATTGCTTACGTGATCAGCTGCCGGTTCCAAATTTTTCAGTTGTATTGCGAAAACGGTGAAACTATTTTTTTAAACATAACTTTGGAGATTTTCGTTCTTGCAGTATTTCAGAAATTTCTAGTAATTAAACTGCTGCAAAATAAAGCAGAATATTGTATTGATTTTGCTCTAAAATCTGGTGTCAGTGAGAAAACAAGTCATCGGATCAAAATAATTAAAGAAAATCTGGAACAGTGAATTGGGAAATATGGCGAGGAAGAATGAGTGCAATTTCGATACAGCTTGGAGATTTCCGATGTTCCTATTCAGAATAGCTTGGGCATTTGACCGTATATGCAATCAATGTGGGTAATTTCACTGAATATTAACATTTGTCATCCATACACCTCAATTTAGGTTACCATAGTTTCATTAAACACCTGTAGACCCGTACATGAATTAATTTATATAGGGGAAAAACGAGACAGTTTGGCAAAATTCTCTAATAATTATTTCAGATTGTATTTCAGTTTGTTAATTACCTTGTGAAGGGTTCCGATTCCACGCCCATGGATCATTCATTGGTTCTGTAAAAAGAAATAATATAGGAATTTTTTGTAATGATATTTTTCAGCAAACCCCAAATGTAATGGTCAATATAAAAAGTCAATCGCTATTCGTTTTACCTTTAAACTAAATCAAAGGTATAGACATTTTGATTTGCCGAAAGTTGCATTTCCACAAGCATTACAAATTTGAGGTATTTTTTATATTGTTTAGTCATGCAAATTAAAACTCCAATTCATCATATTTGATTTAAAGGTTTAATATGTACAGTGCTGCCGAGAAAAACAAGAAAAATGATAACTGTATTTTCGAAGATATTCGACATAACCACATATTTATGATTGTACAATAGGGTGGTCTAAAAATGCAATTGAAATTTTGTTTTTGGATTTCCATCCATATCGCCGCCAAATTTGTTTGATTCGATACAAAAATAAAGGCGTTTTTTCATGAAAAAAAAACAATATATTTAGTCGTTCCACGAGCCGCATAAAGGTTCAACAAGTATTTCCCAAAGCTCAAATGTCAGTGTCCCAAAAGTAAGAATTTTTAGTCTTATATTTGCACCCTTGAACATTGGTGCACATCTGGGGAAAATTATTCATTCTAAGACTAAGATGAATTGTGGAGTTTTGGCCCAAACTTTCGCACACCAGATTATCTGTCAAAACAACTTTTTTTGCAGTGCGCTATTTAATCTAATCAAGTTGTGATACACAAATTAATTATGATACCATATAACCTACTTTTACTTGTCATTGATTTAACAGCAGATATTAGTAACCTAAAGAAAGGTTAGCAATTCCTATAACAATATGTGACGTGCCGCGAGAAAAGAGACCTCAGGCTTAGCGGGCGAATTTTTAAGGAGAAGCGATTAAAGAATCGGTCGAAGTCAGACACTCAAAGAGTGTAGAACATTTCCGGAATCCATCCCCTCCACTTACAACTACACTTTCTCGCTCCGCGTTCAGCGAGTCAGGCGAACTCTCGACTCACGCGGACATAGCACGGAAAGGTGTGTGGAATGTGGTGGGAGTGGACTTTTCAGGCCGTCCACATGCGTCAAAATATAGGCGATTCACGCCCCACTTTGCAGCTCGATAACAATTTTAGTTTTGCAGACACATTGAAACCTGAGCGTTCAAAGATATTCGGATTCGGGAATTTGTACAATTATGTACTGGTACAGTTTTCTTAAAAAAATCAATTGACATAATTTGTTACAATAATTTCCAAGAGGGTTAATGAGTAACAAGTAGGGGTTTGCCATATTTTTAATACGCGGACTCCGACGGGTCGGCATTTTTACGGAACGGGTCGAGCTATATCAAGAGCTCACCTTATCAATCAAGTGTAAATATTTATCAATAACGGATGGCGTCTTTGTGAAAATATTGAGTACTTTCTTTGAGCTCTAATGTCAATTTATGAACAGCAATGCATGTGTGGGCCGTTGAAGTGATGCTCAGTCTGTCTGTAACTTACGAACAAACTGCTGATGCCTGAAGTCAACCAAAACTCTTTTCCTCCCGTGCGAAATAGACAACAAGATGCGATCGAATTCAAAACAAAGGTTTCAAAACGTCTCTTACTATCATGTGACGTAGATGGAGAGGTTCCGATGGTGTTTGAACGACAGTTCATACTTATCGTTTCGAAACTGAGAGGTCTGATCCGAATAGTGAAAGAAGGTATCGGTTACCTACCTCACTAGTCTCTACGTGGTACTCTGCACAAGCGCAATTTGATAATGTTGCTTGGATCAACCTACATTTTATCAATTTTAATTTCACGCTCTCCGACTTTATGGCTATTGTGAAGGAATTAATTCATAGAAGCAAATGCATCTAACAAAAGTGAGGTTTAGTGCATGTCCGCCATCTTGGGAAGTACCTCAACAGGTTTTCAACGTATTATATATCAAAAACTCGAAAATTATACGTGACTGACAAACCATGTAGTGCACGCATCCAGTCTTCTTGCTAAGTGCATGATCAGTTGCGCACGCGCAGTATGAATTTTCTGCTATAATCCTAAGATAGTAATTAGGGTTATTTTAAACTGATTGAAAAATAACTTTCAACTGAAGAGCGTAACTTATAACTGATGAAACTAAGATAAAACTAATTAAATTAGGTTGAAAGAATTAAACGATGATAAAAATAATTAAATTAAGTATAAAATAATTGAACTAAAATCAATCCAATTAAGGTGAAAAAACAATGACCTAAATAATCAAACAATAATTCAATCAATTTTTGGACTTATTCTAATAGGATAAGGAGTTAGAACTGAATAAATATAATTTTATCCGTTCAACATAAATTTTTTGTCAACAGTAACACCAGCACACAAAAAATAAGTGGTCTGCCCAGCGGACTACACCGGCATATCTATATGTTTTTGGGGTCGCTGAATCCGAATCCGGGGTCCAAAT
>JAABKJ010012706.1:0-10464 GCA_011634705.1 Andricus grossulariae
AAGCTAAAGATGTTAGTAGCTTACCTTGAGAAGACCTGAGCTTACTAAAAGTGTTAGTTTTAGTAAGAAAACTCTCCCCGTAGAGTTCTTCAATAATAGACTCCTTGCTTCTCGATCGCGTGCGAAGCGGACAAAGCATGGTGGTTGTGGTCATGGGCGGCAATGCACGGCAAAAGGTTGTTGTCAATTCTGACTAAATTTTTAACCAAAGATGAAGTAGCGAAATTTTGAATTGAAAAAATTGAATTTCAACCAAAGAAAGTGAATTTTAAGCAAAATACTTAAATAGTTATATTTTCAACAAAATGTATGAGTTTTCAATTAGAATGGTGAATCTTCAAACGAAAAAATTAATTGTTTTAAATGGTTTAATTCTCAATCAAATAATTGAATTTTCCACAAAATAGTTGAATTTTCAACCAATCATATAAATTTTCAACTAAAATAATGAATCATTAATGAAAAAAATAACTTGTTAACAAAGCACTTACACTTTCAACAAAAAGAAAACCAAGTCAACAAAATACAACAATTTTCAACAACAAAAATTGAATTTGCAGCTAAAATAGTGCATCCTCAACCAACAAAATGAATTTTTTACCAAGTAGTTGAGTATTCAAGCAAAAAGACTCGAAAGATTAATTTTCTACCAAAAAGACAAATTTTCAATAAAATAATTAAATTTTCAGTTAAACAGTAGAATTTTTAACTAAACGAGATAATTTCCAAACAAAAAATAGAATAGTAGACTTTTAACCAAAATGAATGAAATTTTGCCCAAAAATATTTGGAAAATAGTTCAATTTTCAACTAATCATATGAATATTCAATTAAAATAATGAATCATTAATGAAAAAAATAATTTTTTAACAAAGCAGTTACACTTACAACCCAAAAAGACAAATTGTCAACAAAATACAAGAATTAAAAAAAAATATCGAATTTGCAACTAAAATAGTAAATCTTCAACCAACAAAATGAATTTTTTACCAAGTAGTTAAGTATTCAACCAAAAGGACGCATTTTTAACAAAATACAAGAATTTTCAACACAAAAATTGATGTCTTAACTAAAAAAAATGAATTTTCATTATAATTTAAAAAAAATCAACGAACTAGTTATATTTTCAACCGAATAAAATCAAATTTCAACTAAAATGATGAATCTTTAACAACAACAAAACGGATTTTCAACAAAGCAGTTCTACTTTCAACAAAATTAACCTTTTTGTTGAAAATTCATATTTTTTGTATGAAAATTCATATTTTCGAAAATTTGTCGCTTTCAGTTTGAAAATTCCTGCATTTCGTTAAAAAACTGGCTTTTTTGGGTATAAAATTCATCTTTCTTGATGAATTTTTAACCAAAAATGGAGAAGCTAAATTTTTAACTAACAAAATTAAATTTCGATCAAAGAAAGGGAATTTTAAGCAAAATACTTAAATAGTTAAATAGGTAAATTTTCAACAAAATATATGAATTTTCAATTAGAATGGTGAATCTTCAAACAAAAAAATTAATTTTTCACAAAATAGTTCAACTTTCAGTAAAATAATTGAAATTTCCACAAAATAGTTAAATTTTCAAGCAATCATATGAATTTTCAACTAAAATAATGAATCATTAACGAAAAAAATAATTTTTTAACAAAGCGGTTGCACTTTCAACCAAAAAAAAAACCAATTGTCAACAAAATACAAGAATTAAAGAAAAATTGAATTTGCACCTAAAATAGTGAATCTTTAAGCAACAAAATAAATTTTTTACCAAGTAGTTGAGTATTCAACCAAAAAGACGCATTTTCAACAAAATACAAGAATTTTCAACAAAAAATTGAATTCTCAACTAAAAAAAAAAGAATTTTCATTAAAAAAGAAACGAATTTTCAACGAACTAGCTATATTTTCAACCAAATAAAATTTCAACTAAAATTATGAATCTTGAACCAAAAAAAAAATAGATTTTTAACAAAGCAGTTCCACTCTCCACAAAATTAACTTTTTGTTGAAAATTCATATTTTCGAAAATATATCGCTTTTAGTTTGTAAAAAAAAATTATCTGGTGGAAATTTGAACTATTTTGTTAAAAATTCGTTTTTTTAAATTTTGTTAAAAGTTCCTCTATTTGGTTTGAAAATTAACATTTTTCATTAAAAATTCAGGTATTTTGTTTAGAAATTCGTCTTGTTGGGTATAAAATGCGTCTACTGCTTTGTTACAAAAATTATTGTCTTCGTTAATGATTAACTATTTTAGTTAAAAATTCATATGATTGGTTGAAAATTTAACTATTTTGTAGAAAATTCAATTATTTGATTGAGAGTTAAACCATTTTAAAAAATTAATTTTTTCCGTTGAAGATTCACCATTCTAACTGAAAATTCATATATTAAGTTGAAAATTTAACTATTTAAGTATTTTGCCTAAAATTCCCTTTCTTTGGTTGTAATTTGATTTTGTTAATTGAAAATTGAGCTACTCCATTTTTGGTTAAAAATTAACATAAACCTTTTGCCGTATATTGCCGCCCATGACCACAGCCCGCTTCGAACGCGATCGAGAAGCGAGGAGTACGCAGTTGAAAATTATTTTTTTTTTTTTAATTTTGTTGAAAGTTCTTCTATTTGGTTCGAAAATTAACCTGTTTTGTTAAAAATTCATGTATTTTGTTTAAAAATTGGTCGTTTTGGGTAGAAAATTAATCTTCTTGATTGAGATTCATCTCTTTGGTTAAAAATTCAACTATTGCATTGAAACTTTGTCTTCCATAGAAGAAAATTATTCTTTTTCGTTGAAATCCTGATACCACTAATGGTATCAGGATACGGAAAAATTCATAAAATACGTGACAATATAGGGAGAGAGGTAAAAAATGGCATTTGCTTGGGCGTTCGGCCAGGGGAAAGGAAACCTGCAGAAAACGGCCTCTCGAGTTCAGCCGGTTTTTTTGACATTCAAAACGCCAAATAAAGTATTAAAGATGGAGGGTAATTTTATGATGAAATCAGTTGGGGATAAAAATTAATTATTCGAGATGAAATTGCTCTTGGGTGGGAGGAAAAAGACTCTTGAGCGAGTGCCCCTGGCGGGCATGCAGATAAAATAAAAGAGGTGGGTATACCTAGTGGAGTACCAAAGTAACGGCCTGTTAAAGATAAGGAAATGAGGTGTCGCAGGGTGCGATCTCGCCAAGACCGGAAGGGAAGGGAAGAGACCTTTTCTTTGCAAAAAGAGAGAAGAGAGTCGAGCACCCCTTGGGGATTTTATTTCCCCCAGGCTGCGCTTCCAGCCGAGCGTATAGCCGAGGCTTTTCGAATACCTTTACACTCGGACGCCCGACTGACCCCTCGTCTTTTATTTTGCTATTTTGCTTCTTTCTCACATCTCACCAACACGATGCGATAGATTCGATCCCTCGTTTTCTTCTTTCCCATTTTCCCCGTTTTCGACTAAATAACCTGGATACCACGTCCAAACGCTAGTCAACTATGTTAGGGGTGACCGGGGCAAGACGGGACGCCCGATTTCCTCATGAGTTATACGGTTTTTGGAACTGTTCATTTTAGGAGTAGGTGGAACAATTGATACGCGAGTTCTGAAAAAAAATTAAAAATAATTAATAGAGAAACTGAAGCTGATAAGTTAACACTATTTGATACTATAAGAATACTTTTAATTCAATTCCTGACATTTATTTTCTATTTGATAACATTGATATAATTTAAAGATTAACTTAGATGTAAAATTAACTTCATAAATTAGGGCCCCTCCATAAACACTTTTCCCCTTTTTTATAGAATTCTTATTTTTTTCCTGTTTTCAAGAAACTTTGTTGAAAGTGCAAGTATTTTTTTTCAAAGTCATCCATTTTTGGTCAAAAATTCAATAACTTAATTGAAAGTTGAACTACTTTTTTGAAACAAGTGAAAAATGCATTTCTTCTAAATTTCTGAACATCGATCGTGATCAGACTTTGTATTTGTATTGACTGTGAAAGCAGAAATAGAATTCAAATGAGTACACCAGTACAGATGTGGCTTGTTAAAATTCGAGTCGTGGATTAATTTACAGAGAAGTCAAATTGCAATTACCGTTAAACGTCACAGTAAATGCCAGTTGATCAACTTTATTCCGAAATTGGATCGAAATTATATGCAAAGCTTTTATGCAGATATTTTATTTTTGAAAATGAGAGGAAAATGAGAGGAGGGAAAATATATGAAATGAAGTATGTTTAGACTTCCATCTCGAATATTTAAAAAAAATTATTATTTTACCAAATACTAAGGTATGCATTTATTTTGTGTTTCAGGTACGTATGACTGATAGAGTGGATTATTTTCTATCACAAGATAGAATTTGATGATCGTATTGGTATGTAAAATATTGTTTTGTATTTATTGTCGATATTTGTATAGATATAGTTATAAATAAATATTAAGACATAAATAAATATCGTTGAAAAGGGTATTTTGGATTGTAAAAGGTGTTCGAGAGGATGGAAAAGGGGATTTTAGATTGTAAAAGGATTCTGCTCTTTTTTATTATTTGATGTTCATTTATTTATTGTTTATTATTGCTCAATATTATTCATTATTCATTTTTTATTGTTGATGGGTCATAGAAGGCTTTTATATAGTTTTATAGATTCATTTCATCGAAACGAATAGAGTACCTAGGGGGGTAAGCATGTAAAGATTTTCCCCGCACGCATCAAGCCTATATTGGCACCATGTATTGGCACCTATGTAAGTAAAAAACCCTGCAACCTTCAAGCTCAAAATTTAATTATTTGTGAGTTATTCGAGAACTGTTATCATTACAAAGCTAACATGGAGAAAAATGAATGAAAATGAAAAAACTGTATGAGCTGAAAAAGGCGAATCTGGCACTTAAGGGCACTAGTGAGCTACAGAGGAGAGCTGGAAAAGGCAAATTTGGGACTTGGATGCACTAGTAAGCTACAGAATCGAGCTGGAAAAGGCAAATCTAGGACTCAAGGGCACTAGTGAGCTATGAAAGAGAGCTGGGAAAGGCAAATATAGGGCTTAGAGGCACTAGTGAGCTGCGGCGAAGAGCTGGAAAAGGCAAAATTGACATTTTTTGGCACTATTGAGCTACCAAGGAAAGTTTTAAAAGGCAAATCTAGGACTTGGAGACACTAGTGAGCTACGGGGAAGAGCTGGAAAAGGCGGATCTAGGACTTATAGGCACTAGACAGCTACAGAAGAAAGCTGGAAAAGGCAAGTCTGGAGCTTGGGGGTACTAGTACGCTACGGGATTGAACTGGATAGTGCGAATCTAGGACTTAAGGGCACTAGTTTGCTGCGGAGCAGAGCTGAAAAAGACAAATCCGGGGTTTGGGGGCACTAGTGAGCTGCGGGAGCAAGCTGGAAAATGCAAAACTGGAATTTTTGGGCACAATTGAGCTACGGGAGTAAGTTTGAAAAGGCAAATCTGGGACTTGGGGCACTAGTGAGCTACGGGGAAGAGCTGGAAAAGGCGAATTTGGGACTTGAGGGTATTAGTGAGCTACAGAAGAAAGCTGGAAAAGGCAAATATGGGACTTGGAGACACTACTGAGCTACAGGGGAGAGCTGGAAAAGGCAAATCTGGGGTTTGGGGGACTAGTGAGCTGTGGGGTCGAGCTGGAAAAGGCATAACTGGAATTTTTGAGCACTATTGAGCTACGGGGAAAAGTTTGAAAATGCAAATTTGCGACTTGTGGGCACTAGTGAGCTACGGGAAGAGCTGGAAAAGGCGAATCTGAGACTGAAGGGCACTAGTGAGCTACAGAGAAGAGCTGGAAAAGGCAAATCTGGGACTTGTAGACACTAGTGAGCTACGGTATCGAGCTGGAAAAAGCGAACCTAGGACTCAAAGGCACTAGCGAGCTACAGAGGACAGCTGGAAAAGGCAAATCTAGAGCTTGGGGGTACAAGTAAGCTACGTGATCGAATTGGATAGTGCGAATCTAGGACTTAAGGGCACTAGTGAGCTACGGAGCAGAGCTGAAAAGGGCAAATCTGGGACTTGGGGGCACTAGTGAGCTACCGGGAAGAGCTGGAAAAGGCGAATCTAGGACTTAAAGGCACAAGTGAACTGCAGGGTCGAGCTGGAAAAGGCAAAACTGTAACTTTCAGGCACTAGTGAGCTACGGGGAAGAGCTGGAAAAGGCGAATCTGGGACTTAGGGGCACTAGTGAGCTACGGGGTCGAGAATAAATGAGAAAAATGAAAAAAAATCTAGATGTTTCAGGTTAACATATTTAATGTTTAACTAAAGGACAGTTCTAGATGTTAAAGGTTAGTTTCTGTGGACATTAAAGATATACAGTGCCGAGTGTTCTTACCTCGAACAATTTTTTGAAGAAGAAACAGGACTTGCGTTAACCATTTTACTCAATCCAAACAATTTACAGCATTATTATTCATATTTGTAAACAAAATATTAGTAATCATCATTTTTCCATCAAGTGGCCGAGAAGGTCTGGCTTGTTTTTCTGTACGACTTTAATATCTTGGATGTTTCAGTTTAACAAAAAAATACACTCAAGCCTAATATCTCAAGAAGACAGCAGATGTTGCCTATCAATATCTGTATGTTTGGCGGTACTATCTTATTATCTGATGTTAATTGATGTTGAGCAGGTAAGAATTTAATTAGAGGATGTTGGATTTTGTTGGTATACTGGTCCAGTATACCCACAAAATCCAACGTCTCCTAATTGAATTCTTAACTGGTCAACATCAATTAGCATCAGCTAATCATAGAGCACAGTCGGAATAAGATACAACAATGAAACAAACTCACTATAGAGATGGGTTCTTTCAAAGATTTGTTATGGACCAGTATACCAACAAAATCCAACATCTTCCAATTAAATTCTTAACTGCTCAACATCAATTAGCATCAGATAATCATACAGCACGATTTTAATAAGACACAACAATGGAACAAACAAACTAAAGAGATGGGTTATTTCAAAGAATTGTTATGGACCATTATACCAACAAATCCAACATCTCCTAATTAAATTTTTAACTGGTCAACATCAATTAGCATCAGCTAATCATACAGCACAGTTTAAAGAAGATAAAACAATGGAACAAACCAACTATAGAGATGTGTTCTTTTAAAGGGTTTTTATGGACCAGTATACCAACAAAATCCAACATCTTCTAATTAAATTCTTACCTGGTCAGTATCAATTAGCATCAGCTAATCATACAGCACGGTTTTAATAAGATACAACAATGGAACAAACAAACTAAACAGATGGGTTATTTCAAAGAATTGTTATGGACCAGTATACCAACAAAAAGAAACATCTTCTAATTAAATTTTTAACTGGTCAACATCAATTAACATCAGCTAACCATACAGCATAGTTGGAAGAAGATACAACAATGGAACAAACCAACTGTAGAGATGGGTTCTTTCAAAGGTTTGTTATGGACCAGTATACCAACAAAATTCAACATCTTCTAATTAAATTCTTACCTGGTTAGCATCAATTAACATCAGCTAATCATACAGCACGGTTGTAATAAGATACAACAATGGAACAAACCATCTATACAGATGGGTTCTTTCAAAGGATTGGACCAGTATACCAACAAAATCCAACATCTTCTAATTGGTACTATCTTATACCTTGAACATCTACTATTGAACATCCATTTTTTTCCATGTAGGACTATGTTATAGAGGAAGCTTTGGTTCAAGGTAATAGCCGTGTATGAAGTACTTGACCCAATTTGAAAATTGAATAATTCGCAAGGTTTAATTCGGAGAGAAGGATTTCGGAATGAGCTGTCAATGATCGAAGCCAGTGCTGACAGCAAGAACCGGATGCTTGTGAAAAAGAAGATAGAAAGAGCGATAGAGGCTTGCCATCACCCTTGTTATGTGTGATCCATTAGCATGCAGCACGCGGGCCTACATATTTTGGGGAATCCGCACCAGGAATACCAATATTACGCTTTGACATTCCAATAAAACGCGCCCGATTTGTTTATGAGCATGTTCCTTCAACATGTGTGTCTCGCAACTTATTTGTATTACATTGTTCGAATTCATGTGTGTACTCACACACTTTTCTTTTTGATTCATCCCCACTCTTCCCTTGATATCTTATTCTTTTATTGTCCTTTCTCTCAGAGATAGTCGTAAAGTCGTAAAAAGTATTCCCAAATGATGTAGTATAAGAGATACTTCTCAATGGCTTATTGGTGCATGAATTTCAACAAAAACAAAACTAGTCTGGGATTGAAGCCGTTTGTCACAAAGGGGCCTACGGTGTTAGAAATTTCTGTCTTCATTTTATCAAAAAGTTTCGGAAGTCTTATGCTATTACATGTAACAGAAAATTATCTTTAAAAAAACTAAACTCTTATGTATCGTAAAATAAACAGTAGAGCAAGTACAACATGTAGAATATTAATGCGCCTCGAATTAATGTTTTTCTTTTATCTGGAGTAGATAATCTAATTTTTCAAAATTCATATCATGCTCTCTTCATTGAATCGATTAGATCGCAATTGAGTTTTGCTTTGATCGTGGCGGCGCGTTTGCATTTTTGCAAGTAACCTATAAGGAATTCGCAAGTCCTACTTTCACCGTATATTACATTTCTCGCGCGGACTCAGAATTGCCAATTCGATAGGCATTCTTCATTCAGTTTGCGAGCGACATTTAACTCTAAATTGGTCAATTTGTTAACGGTACATTTTTCCTCCAAAAAATATACTTGATCTACTTAAAATAAGTTTGACCTTCTTTTGGGGTGACAAATTACGTACAAGGTTTTTCTGAAATTTTAAAACCCACCACCCATGTAAGATACAGGGATCACAGTCTTTCCCTTTTTTTACCAATTCCCCTTTTTCCCCTTTTCTCTTTAAATCTACTACATTTGAAAATATAATATTTAAATTACGCGGAAAATTTTCTGAAATTAATAATTGTACATGAGAACTATAGGGCAAGAGCACCTATTCTTGGCACCCCAAGTTGTTGAAACCCTTCTCTAATTTCTTAAATAATACATTTTTTATAATGTTTTGTCTCAAATAATTTATTTATACTATCATTTTAACATATAATGCATATATTAATTATCTATTGCAATCAAATATTTATCGAAAATAAAATAAATTCACTTTGGTTTTTGGCATGTCAATAATAGGTCTGAAATGTCAAGAATTGGTGCTCTTACCCTAATAACCATTATTCGTTTAACACCTAAACAATTACTCTATTCACAACTGGAATATGCTACCAGGTGTAGTGAAAATTAAAATTTTTGTTGATTTACAGAATTGTTTATTATAATTAATTTAACTTTTTGAAAATTAAATAAATATTAATGGACTCCGTGAATGGATTCTCGACAACCTAAGTTTAACTAATGTTTAAAAATCAATTTTTGAATGGCAGAAATCATTAAAAACCCGTTCAATATTACTTGAAAGTATAAAATTTCTAATAAAAAGATTTCCTATATCATCCCCCTTTTTCGTAAAAAATGACTTCAACGTTTATTTAAACTTTTTATTTTTTAGTCTACAAATTATCAAATTCCTTGTATATTTGGCACAAGCTTCACGGTCTTTCAACTATTTGGTTGAAAATTTAATTATTTTGTTGAAAGTTCAACAATGTTGTCGCAAATTCGTCTTTTTGGCTTGAAAATTAAAAACTTTCGTTAAATTTTTTTCTTTCTTGACTAAAAAATCTTTCTTGGTTGAAAATTCAATTATTTAGTGAGAAATTCATGTATTTTGTTGAAAATAAATCTTTTTTGTTGAAAATTAATTTCTTTGGTTGAAAATTAATTTGTTGAACTGAAAATTTAACTATTCCATTTTTAGTGAAAAATTTACATTTTAGGTGAAAAATTCAACTATTTTGTTAAAAATTCATCTATTTCGTTAAGAATTCGTCTTTTTTATATAAAATTGATTAATTACACTGGTCGACAAAATATTATCAATATTCTAAATTATTGTATTTGGTTAAAAATTCATATTTTTGGTAGCAAATTAATCTTATTGATTGACCATTCATCTTTTTGGTTGAAAAATAATTGTTTTGTCACAAATTCGTCTTTCTTAGCCGAAAACTAATCTTCTTGATTGAAAGTTCATATTTTTTATTACAAATTTAACTATTTAGTTCAAAAATAATTTTTTTTTCTGAAGATTCATTGTTTCAGTTGAAAATTTATTCCTTCTGTTGTAAGTTTAACTATTTTGTTAAAAATTCTTTTTTTCCGTAAGAATTAATTTTTGAAATAACAATGTAACTATTCCATTCTTGGTTAAAAAAATTTTACTATTTGATTTAAAATTAATGTATTTTCTTGAAAATTTGTCTTTTCTGGTGAAAATTTTGTTTAAAATCATTATTTTTTGGTTGAAAATAAATTTTTTAAACTGATAACTGAACTGTTAATTTTTT
>JAABKJ010012707.1:0-10464 GCA_011634705.1 Andricus grossulariae
ACTATAGATGACTGAAAATTTTCATAATTTTTCGGAAATTTTTAAAAATTAATATTGGGTAATTTATGGTAAGTTACTATATTTACCGGTAAAATTACCATAAATTACGAAAAATGTTCATGAATTTCCTGAAATTGATGGAAATTTCTAAAAATGAATTTCAAGTAATTTATGGTAAGCCACCATATTCATCAGTGAAGTTACCATAGATGAACGAAAATTTTCGTAAATTTCCAGAAATTTATGGAAATTAAAAAAAAATGAATATTGGGTAATTTATGGTAAGTTACTATATTTACCGGTGAAATTACCATAAATTACCAAAAATTTTTATTTTCCAGACATTTCTAAAAATGAATTTCAGACAATTTATGGTAAGTTACCATATTTACCGGTAAGATTACCATAGATGACCGAAAATTTTCATACATTTTCCGAAATTTTTAAAAATTAATATTGAGTAATTTATGGTAAGTTTCTATATTTACCGGGAGAATTACCATAAATTACAGAAAATTTTCATTTTTGGGAAATTTCTAAAAATGAATTTTAGATAATTTATGGTAAGTTACCATATTTAATGGTAAAATTACCATAGATGACCGAAAATTTTCATAAATTTTCGGCAATTCAAAAAAAAAATAATATTGGCTAATTTATGGTAAGTTACTATATTTACCGGTAAAATTACCATAAATTATGAAAAATTTTCATAATTTTCCGGAAATTTCTACGAATGAACTTTGGCTAATTTATGGTAAGTCACCATATTCACCGGTAAATTTACCATAGACGACTGAAAATTCTCATAAATTTCCAGAAATTAAAAAAAATTAATATTGGGTAATTTATGGTAAGTTACTATATTTACTGGTAAAATTACCATAAATTACGAAAAAATTCATAAATTTCCGGAAATTTATGGAAATGTCTAAAAATGTATTTTGGGTAATTTATGGTAAGTCACCATATTCACCGGTGAAATTATCATAAATGACCAAAAATTTTCATACATTTCCGCAAATTTATAGACATATTCAAATTGAATCTAGCAATTTTTGTATTGAATTGTTGATAATTTGTAATACGTCGAAATAAATGTCATGCTTCTTTATTCAAAATCTAATACAAAATGAAATCATGACATGCTCGCCTACGAGTTGTACTAAAAACATACACTCGTCGAAAAAGCACCTATTCTCCTCCTAGGTGCATAATATACTATGAATCAGATTATTCAAAAAATCATTTCGTCAGGTTGTCTATTAAATTTTGTTATATATTTTAGCCAATAATCTCATTTTCGAAACTGTATGGTTTCGGCCCGTATGGAATGCTACCTTTTAGTTAAAAGCGTCCCATATGGTATGAATTTCAAATCAATAGGAACATGTTTTGAATTACTTTATTATAAAACACAAATTCTGGATACGCCCAGAATAAATTCAGATTAAATTCTCTCTTATTTTTGGCAAACTCACATGGAGTTTGAAAGAAAATGGAAATTGGGATAGAAAAGTGGATTAAATCTTACAAATTCCGAGTCGCGTATAGCTTAAAGACTATACATGAAATAATTGATACATTATATAACGTTTTATATTCACCAATAGAATTGAGGATAACTGTGAAGAATAACACGAGAGTAGAAACTATGCTCATCTTGTCTGATTGGACAAAAAAGTAATTATTGTATTATTAAAGAATTTGATTAACAATGTAACTGACGTATATTCTAGTACCTTAATAATTTATATAAAACATTTATCATATACTCGTAATCTCATAGATTATATGCGGCAAGCTTGTGCTTCTCAATTATTGACATTTCATGATAGTGAGTTTCAAGGGAAAAAAATGTGGTAAATAAGATCGTAAAAACTGATATCACCATTTACATAATCAGTTACGTTTGACAGAAATCCGTCGTTTAGTTGAACATTAAAATCAAGAGTATTAAACATTTTAAGGGATTTCAATGGATTTCTAGAGAACTTTGAGGAGCAATCTAAAGTTTTTTATTCATTGAAGTGATGCTTAATTATTACAAATATAAGCTTTTGTTTTATTCATCTTGACATTTTTTCTTATCTGTCGTTCTTTGCGAGAGAATGTATGAAATTTTATTAGAATAAAAGAATTCTCCTAACCACAAAAGTTATTTAGTCAGCATAAAGCTCACAGATATCTTCCTTATCAAAGTACAAAAAAAATGGCGATAAACATAACAGTGGATTTTTTGAGAGAATCGACTTTTAATTTTTTTCAGAAAAACGGATTACGAAAGAAGACAATCAACGCTATTATAATCAAAACGAAAGCGATAAATATCTCAACTAGGTCAAAAGTTATGTAGGTTTAAAGGAAAAAATTCGGGTTTTTCGAAAAACAATGCACAAAATTCAAATACGCATAACCTCTTAGTAATTTGTACATGCTCATCCTTATGAGAACGTATTGGTTTTAGGTAAAATTTGACATAGTCGGTTTTGAGGCCCCCTGAGGCAGAAAAAATTATTTTCACGAAGGTGTCTCTCCATCCGTCTGTCTCCCCGTCTGTCTGTCTATCTGTCCGTCTGTCTTTCTGTTGTCCTTCCTTCTGTATGTATGTATGTATGTATGTAGGTATGTATGTATGTAGGTATGTATGTATGTATGTCTGCATGTCTGTATGTCTGTCTGTCTGTAGTATCGTGTAGGCACGATAACATTCGAAAGATTGATCGGATTGGATTGTACTTTGGCACAATTTTTCAAGACCTGAAAAGAAAGGACCGGTTTGTTAAGCAGCTATTTTGGATTAAAATGTAAAAAGTCAGAGCATTTTGAAAATTGTTTAGACCATTTTTTTCAAAACTTAAACATTTTATGAATCGTTATCCATAAGACTCGAGATTTCGAACAATTTATCCCAATAATATTTTTCTATAAAAAGAAAATTATCAGAGTTATAAGCATTTTTAAATTCGCATACAACAAACAAAAAGGAACATTTTAAGCAGATCAACGCAGGATATGAAAGAAGTCAAACGCAGAAAAACGTTGCTTTTTGAAAGCCTTACAAGATTATCATAACAATTTTTGGAATTTTTGCGAAAAATCTAAAATTCAATTTTGATCGCACAAAAAATGTGAAAAATAGAAAAAATCCATTTCGCGGTCAAACTATGCAAGATACAAAAAAAGACTAGCAGACAAAAATTATGAACCCAAAAAAGATCTAAAAATTTGTCATTTATCACTTTTTGATAGGACACGTAGTTTTTGTTTTAATCGTGAAAAATAACATTTAAAATAAAAAAATTTAATTTTTGGGGAAACGACACAGGGAAAGGAAAACAAATAGTAGGCAAAAGTTGTTTACTCAAAGAGGATCCACAAATTCGTTATTTTTAATTTTTTGGAAAGCGCAAGCAGATACAGAAATAAATATAATATAAATTTGTGGGGGAAATACAAAGACCGAACGCCTAGCCCGAAGTAAACATATTCTCGAGCGCGAAGCGCGAGAATCAAAAGTAAGTGAAATTATTACAAGAACTAGTTTTTAAACTTTTGTAATTTTTGTATACTTGGATAAAAAGTTACCTTAATTTCCCCGTATTTTTACCTATTTCAAAAACGAAAGTTTTCATATTCAAATATATTTTAGTGCCATTGATTCGATTTTTTTAGTATTTTTCTGTTTGGACTAAAAATTTTTTCCGCGTATTTCGTTGAAAATTCGCCTTCTTTTGTAACAAATTACACTTCTTCTTAACAAATTCATACTTTAAAACCTTAGAGAAAATATAGTCTTTTATAATCTTCGAAACAAACCAACAGATGAGCTTAGAAAATAAATAATTGCGTGAAGTTTCTTGCCTTGCAAGAAAAATATTAAGTGATACGAAATCTTCGAAAATCTTTGAAATTTTTTGAAATCTTTAGAAACATTTCAAAATCCATTCAAATATTTAAAATCTGTAGAAATCTGTAGACAGTTTCTTAATTGAATAAGACCGCAAAACCTCGAAATGATAATGCATTCAATACTAATTTGTTTAAAAATTTAAATTTCTTTATTTTTAAACATTTTAGATATATGGAAACGTAAGGGGCCGCCCACAAATCTCGTGACGCGTTCTCCCATTGTTTAAGTAAAGATAAGAATAAAATCTTTCTGAAGTGAGAAAGGATTCAACTGTATAAGCAAAAGAAAAACGCGTCACGAGATTTATGGACGACCTCTAACTAGGAAATTCGCAACAATGTTTTTTTTATTTTACAGCAGTTAAATTATATTTCTGGTCTCTTTGAAACTGCTGAGCTTTCTAAATTGAAATTAACAATAAAATCTTTCAGATTGGTTTGGACAATTTTCGAAATATTTTGAAATATTTCACAATCTTTTTGATCAGGAAACAAAATTTCTTGATTGGAAATTTTAATTTTCTACATTTATGGTACAAAATTCGCAATCTTTATTATTAGAGAACAGCAATGTAAGCCTAAAGGAGATACCCAGATTTCTTTTCGAGTGATATCTTCAATTGCGCCACTGTTAATAATACCATTCTTTCTTCGGTTGACATGGGCGCTGGTTCAGATTCGTGTTGAGGATGAGCTGGAAAAATTTAAATTTTTCAAGTTTATAACCAAGTATGTGTGGAGAATAATGCCTGGCAGGAAAATACCGCGACCTGGCACGAAGTGTCTAGCAGGAGGAAATATTATTGATCATTTTAATAAACATTTGAATGATAAAATATTTCCAATTGTATAACAAACTAAGATTGTATACCCTGTTATTGAAAAATAAAAATATAAAATAGACTATTGTTGTCTTGTTAGACTCATCCATTCAAGTCGCGTAGTACTGCGTTAAAACCTATTGTAGTATGCCTTTATTCAAACCGCGGTGTAACAGAAGTCTATATAATGGTCACTGTATCATTTAAGTCATTTAGCATGATTAAAAAAAATTTACTTGATCTTCGTTCAAACACTGCAACCCATGATTGGCCTGAGGTAAACGCCGAACGTCAACAACGCAATTATACTATTGACATGTACATTTGTGCAAGAAAACGTATTGGTAAAGGTGGTCGGAGTGGACGTGTCGATTTGCTGCTCTCCAGAATGTTGAAGTTTTGCGTGTTTTTCTTGCTCTTTTTTCAAATAAAAATTTACAAGTTGTGACTTTGTGTGTTCCTGGTGCGTTTGAGAAAGTTTTTTTCCTCTCGAAATTCCTGGTTTCTTCCTGTTTTGGCAAGATTAATCAATAACTGTCATTGATCATTTAGAGCAATGGGTGCGCGTTCAGAGTGCAAGGAATTTATTTCTAGAGGAGGACCTGAGGTGCTTGTGTGTTTAAAGTGTGGCGTTTTAACTCATCTGGCCTGTTCGTATTTTAACATTTCAGATGTAAACTTTGATAAACTTGAAAAGGGCGGAGCACATTTCTTCTGCGTAAAATGCAAAGGGCAATGCATCAGCGACAGCTCTACGGCAGTCGATGGCAGTTCGTCTGGGAAACCTGCAATTAATATTCGCAACGCCGACGGTGCGTCTGTCCCTCACGCTCCTGCCCCCTCATCAGCAACGGCTACCTCCAGCCAGCCTAATCTCGCTGCTATGATCAGAAATGCTGTCTTGGAAGCACAAAAGGAAGCGCTTGTGCAGTCTCAGGAAATTCTTTCCAGAATCACAGATTTCGAAAATAAGCAGCAAACGTTTAATGATAAGCTCCTAACCTTTATTCAAACTATCAAGGCTGACATTGCTGAAAACTCTAATCGAATTTTTGTACTCGAAGCTGCCTCAGAAGTGGGAAAGGAGGATATGAGCAAAATTAAAATGGATGGAAATGATTTGAAATTAAAAGTGACTACTCTTGAGCATACGCTAAACTTAAGCGAACAGACGGCCCTTCAAACGACTTCGGACATTCATAATTTTCCCAAGAAACCCAATGAAGACCTTTTCACGACCATGGACTCGTCAGCTAGGGTTCTTGACGTTCCCTTTAAGAGGGAAGATATGGTCAAAATATATAGAATAATAAAGGAACCTGCACATACAAAATCCTCTAACTCCCTCTAAACACCCTGTTTATCTGCGTGAGGCCCTGTCATCTTTGAATAGGAAAATCTACGTCATTGCCCTGGGTCTCAGAAGAGACAAAATAATAAAATATCTGTGGATTGCGTGCGGAAAATTTGTTTGTCGCAGAGAGGATGGATCTCCACGAATTTACCTTATTAATCTGCAGACTGTCGAGATACTAAGATAGCAACTACTGCCTCCTAGTATCATTCTTAGTGTACATGTCGGTAAATATAATTTGTCAATTAGACCAATTTCTAACTCATCAAGCATACATAATAATGTTTTCAATTGCAAATTTGTATTTAATAACTAAAAGGTTTCCCAGTTACTCTAACTATGATAATGGGACTTATCATGTTCTAAAAAACATCTGTTAAGTCAAAGTAATCCTGATTAAATTGTGTTTAATTGTTTATCTGAAATATCTATTATTACATCGACAGCACCAAATTGATATTGATATCTACACCGTCACTTCAGCAACTATTGGACTCTACTTTACCCTATTTTTAATCACCTCATTTGGGCTCTATCGGTTATTAATCATGTAATTCCTATTTCTACTATCTTTCCCTATGTGCTACCTTTCTTTCAGGTAATTTGCAACTAAAAATTAACCATTTTACATTTTCAATGAATATCTTAAATATTTGTCACGTTAACTTTATAATGCTTATTGCTTTTTTAATTTTTACCTTTTTATGTGCCTTCTTCCCTGTTTTCAATTGTAATCATGCGAACTGGAGTTTGTTGGTTAACGTATTTGAGACACTTCTATATTCAACTATACATGAAATTTACTCATCACTGTCAAAATGGAAATCTTTAATATTTGTCACGTTAACGCTCAGTCTTTACCTGTCCATTGCCACAAATTTAAACATAATTTTATGTCCTATTCCTATCATATCATAGCACTGTCTGAGACCTGGTTTATGCCTAACATTTTATGTATCCTCAAAGCACTTGATCTTAACACACTTCCGCAGAGATAGAAATGAGAGAAAAGGGGGTGGGGTCTGTCTACATTCTTGACAGCTTAAAGGGTGTACATGTGGGGAAGAGTCCTCCTGCCAATCACCCTATTGCTGGGTACATTTTTATCAAAGTATCTTCGTCTCGTGACAACATGTTGGGGGGTGTGATTCACAAACCTCCTAATGCTTCCTACTGTAGGGAACTTGAGACTGACATTTTTGACCTCACACCTAATTATAATAACATTGTACTTACTGGTGACCCAAATAAAAATCTTAATGCCACCAACAATTTAACTAACTATTTAAAATCAGTTAGGTTCTCCGCCAGATTATTCATAGTTTCGCATAAAACCATGCATCACACCGATTATTCTAGTACATGGATTGACTTGATGATTGTTATATATCACAAATACAAATGAAGCCGAATTTCTTGAGCACCTCTGTACTTATGGTTGGAAAAGAATTTTCATTGAAGAAGATATAAATAGAAAGGTTATTTGTCTACCCAAATTCTTATCTTCAGCTTTTGACAAATGTGCACCTCTTAATACGCTTAAAGCAAAAAAAGTCCACTCCTTGGAATACATCTTATATCAAAGACTTGATGAAAGAAAGAGAGAAAGAGCGAATTTCGTAAATTGAGAAACTTAGTTCGAACCAAAATCATGGATTCGTACATCCAGTATAATTACAATTCTATCAAAGACAGGAATGAAAATGAAAATATCTGATTTCTCATAAGACGACTTGGAATTATTCCTCCAAAACACTTGGCTCCTGATAAAACTTTTTTCCCTGCAGATTTTTAACAGCTTTTACCACAAAATCCACACATCTTGCAAACAGCATTCCTTCCTCTTCCGCAGTTCCCTCTACCATTGATGATACTTAATTATTCTTTTCTGACATATCGCAAGGAACCATAATGAAAAAACTCTTAGAGGTAAAATCGAATGCTCAAGGATCTGATCGTATCTCAATTGAAATGATTTGCTTAGCTTTGACAGTCATTTGTCCCATTATCTTGCATATATGCCAATCGAATCAATCAATCAATTGAAAAAGAAAGTGCCGGATTTATCCTCGGATTTTTAGGCAGGTCACACTTACATGAATGCAAATTTTCGCCTTCCAAAGGAAATCTATTTGCGATGAAAAAAAAAGTTTTGTAACTAAGAGTATATCGAGATTGGGAATTTCATACCTAAAGGAGATTCTTTGATTTCTTTTTGTGTCATAGTTTCAACAGCTCCAGTTTCCATGTTTATTTTTACCCGTTTTTCATACTCAGATTGGAACACATCTCTTCATCTATATATTCCATGAAGAATTGTAATATTTCTTTCTAATATTGCAAATAAGTCACCATTGGATGTTGATAATACCATTTTTTCTTCAGTTTGCAAGAGCTCATGGACATTATATTTTCTTCTCATTCGAATTGGTTTATCACGAGGAAAAACCTATCTCCGAATTTCGAATCGCTGATTCGGATTTGTGTTGGGAATAAGCCTGACAAATCTAAGTTCTTCAAGATCATAACATCCAAATACGCGTGAAGAACAACGATTTACAGGAGACCTGGACCTAGCACGAAAAGGAGGCTCGGCAGACGCAGAAGACATGATGGAGGATTGAGGTGTGGCAGGAGGAAATATTCTTTTTGATTATAATTAATATATAAATAATAAAATTGATTGAATTTTATAATGAACTAGGACTGGATACGCTAATACTTACAAAAAATCTATTCAAAATAGATATATCGATATAGTAAATTTTAATTAATAAATAATTGAGTAGAAGAGATCTTTCAGGAGAATGATGTTTATCGACAAAATCAGAAGGTCCGGGAGGAGAAACATGCGGATTTGGGGAGCCAAATGGTAAACAGTCGGTATGAGTAAGGAGCAGTGAGAATTAGAAGACTTGATGTAAGAAAATTTTTTTTGAGCGACAATCGTGTCCTTATCAGATACTTACATTTCATTATATTTAGTTTCATAAAAAAACATGTAGTTACGAAGGTCTTGAAAACTGATATCACAATTTACATAATCTTTTACGCTTAACAGAAATCCGTTGTTTAGTTGAATTTTAAAATTGGACGCAAATTATCTCCCTTTTCTGGCCTCCCACTATCAAATGCCCCAGTGAGTTACAAAAAAATTGTAAATATATTTCTTAAATGTCGAAAACAAGCAAATTTTAAGTTTTCGAAATAATACCATATCTGGATAAAACTGACCGCGAAACTCCGCTACTGGACCCAGAAGTATAATTTTCCAATTGAACCCAAACTAAGACCCATTTCTCTTCTTTAATTTGAAAAAGTGTTACCCCATTGGGATTTCTATTCTTTTCTCTTCAAGGGATTTCAGTGGATTTCTAGATAACTGTAAGGAATTCATTCAATTTATTTTATTTATGTATCCAAATGACGAACAAGTACTCCAGATACAAATATAAGCAAAAGTAGTTAATTGCAAGATAGTATAAATCTAAAGTTAACTGTTTCTTGGAGAACTTCAATGAATTTCTAATGAACTTTAGGGAATAAAATAAATTTTATGTCAAAAAATGTCTACGGCTTTCAACAATCATAAGGGATTTGCAGAAAATTGAATAACTTAATTTGTTTTCTTTAATAACGAGCATGTAGCCCAATTACAAATATATGAAGCAATAACGTATTATATTCACCAATAGAATTAAGAATAACTGCCAAGGATAAGACGAGAGTGGAAACTAGTCTCATCTTTTTTGATCAGACGAAAAAATAATTAGTGTATTATCAAAAAATCTGATAAAAAATGTGACTGACAAATATACAAGTGCTCAATTAGATTATATAATACAGATATATTCTATAGTTGTTTCTTATATATTATAGGCGTCAAGATTGTACTTCTCAGTTCTTTGCATTTAATTTGAGTCAGCTTCAAGAAATAAAATATAGCTACAAGTCCTTTAGAACTGATATCACAATTTACATAATATTTTATGGCATTTAACAGAAATTCTTTGGTTAGTAAGATTTTCCAATTGAAACCAAACTAAGTTCCTTTTCTGGGTTTCTAGAATTAAAATTATTGCCCCAGTGAGGCAGAAAGCCATCATAAACAGAGCTTTCGATTGTCTCAAGTCTAAAAACATGTAGATTTCCGAAATACAACTAAATTTGGATGAAACCGACCGTGGAATTCCGGCATTAAACCTGTAAGTTCTATTTTCTAACAGAAACGAAACTAAGTCCCTTTTATGGCCTTCTACTATATAAAAATATTTCTCTCAATAAGATTGTGATTTTTCCCCTTTAAGGGATTTTGTTGTATTTCTAGAGAACTTCAGGGAATGAATTTAATTTATTTAGTTTATTCAAATCACGAGC
>JAABKJ010012708.1:0-10464 GCA_011634705.1 Andricus grossulariae
AAAACACATGGGATTACATGGTTTTTACCTTTTGCCTCCTAAGTGCATACGGAATCATACCCAGCTCCCGGACTACACCATTTTGAACGTCTTTTTTTTAATAATTCAATTTTAAAGGTTTATAATTGAATTTTTTTATTTTTAATTATGAAAATGGCGGCGAATTTCTTTTTTGAATATAAAAAGGTTTGTCTAATCAATTTGGATGATAAATTATCATTTCTTTATTCTAATAAAAATATTTACTTCTATAATCTCAGAAGCTTTGACTTCGAAACATTACATTTAGTTTTCAAATTTAAATGGTCAACTTTTAATCGCTTTGTATTGAAAATTATTTAAATTCAAAAGTTGCCAATTTTAAATGATTTAGGTTTGAACGCGGTTAATTAGAAATATTGCCATTACAATTCCTTTGAATTTATATAATCCAATTTTCAAACTTCTAGTCTGAAAATACACTAGAACCTGGACTTCTGTAAACTTTTTCTGTAAAATTTTGATGATGCGGGGAGCGCGGTACCGAAAGAGAGGCGGTGTTCAGTCAAGCGTGACAAACAGCATGAGGGCCGCATTCTCAGCGCGCTAGTTGCATCAGGATGCGCCCTGCGTCCAAAACCAACATAAATGATTCACGCGGCCCTAACTACTTTCGGAGTCCCTGGATTTGTGTCAAAGACTACTGCGGGTCATGCCTGAAACCGTGCAAAAATTCACGTTCCAGTGTATTCCATTTTTAACTTTTGAAATTATCGCATTTTCGAGCTTCTTTAATTCAATGCAAAATTGTTCAAATTTGAACATTTTGAAGTAGAAAGGATACAATTTCAACTTCTTCCTAATTAAATTGACCAATTTTAACAATTTTGGTCTAAAATTTTAATTTTGAGAGCTTCTGTTAAAAAAAATTTCAATTCAAAATTATAAAATTTTCAACTCTTTTATTTAGAAATTATACAAGCTTAATTCCTTTTCATTTCATTTGAAATTAATTCCTTCTTTGAAAATTGTAACTCATTCAAAATATTTTGAATTGGAACCTTTTTAATTCAAAATCGTTGAATATATATTTTTATATTTTAAGCGCTTTACATTGGAAGTGTTTAACATGTTTTAAATAATTTAATTTGAATTTAGTACACTTTAAATGCTACAAATTTAAATTGCCCGATACTGAAAAACTTGAGATGAAAATTCTGCAATTTGAAATCATTGGAAAAATTGTCTCCCTAGTTGGAAATTGATCCCTGGTCTCCATATAACAATTGCGGGTTACACAAAGTCTATATCGATTACAGCACAGCTATGCAGTAATTCATACGGAAAGCGTCAATTTTATATATCGATGTTTCTATTTACTTTTATGGCTTTTTTCTTAGGTTATGCTGCAAGATAGTGGCATTTTTGAAATGCTAGGACTTGCGCAGGAATTAGGCGTCGAGGAACTTTGGCAAAGCTGCGAAGATCACGTGTCCGCGACTCTTAGTCCCGGAAACGCTTGTGCTCTTCTTACAGCAGCTCTTGATGCTCAAGAGCGAGTTCCAGGTACGTAAAAAAAGAGATTTCATTCAAAAATTGTAAAATATTTAAAATTTTGCCACCTTCAGATATATAAAACATTTTTGTGAATTTTGGGACAACTGCGGTGGGTCTCGACTGACTTCAACCCGAAAGGGCTTTCACCTTCCCTTTTTTCGTTCTTCTTACACTTCTGAGATGTTTCACGATAAGTTTGAGCCCAAAAATGAAAAATCGCTTATAACCTTTTTGAGAACATTCCAATTTTATTGAGTTTTGGTGTTATATTGTCAACTAGCGTAGTGAAATAGCTTTTTTTATGTAATTATGGTTTTTGATCTACTAGTCTAAAAAAAATGGTAATAGTCTTTAGCTCTGAAAAAATTCATCTCTAGCTCCGCTGGGATTCGAGCCCGGGTCTACAGATTGCCGGTCTGGTTATTTCTAACGCCTAAAATTTAAATTTGAAATATATTTTCTAGAAACCTCTATTTGTACGAATTTGATAGTACCTTGAAAGATTGATTATTATTGCAGCATTCTATTTATGATGTGAGAAGCAATCTTTTGAAAAATATTTCGTGTTTTGGTTAAATGACATCTTTGCTAGTTGTTCGAAAGATATCGTTTTTCATTGACCCAGTTATCATAATTGTGAATACATTCTCTTTTTTTTTAACATTAGGCTTTAGAATTTTTGTTTTGTTTTTAATTCTTAAATATTTGTAATTCTTTTAAGAGTCAATAAGTTTTCAAACAATATAAAACGTTTACGAAATTACGAAACCTTACACGTTTCGTCCCGGCCTGACTCATTGGATTCATCAGTAAGGCAATACGACTTAGTTTTATTGTTGTAATTTACCAAAAAATTAATTTATGAAGTAGAGAAATTGATTTTTCATAGGTTTCAAATAATAAATCAAATGAGAAACAGGAATTTTAAAAATGTCGAAATACGGTAATATTTAATATTAAATTAAAATCGAGAATCTTGAATATACTGTTTTGAAAAAAAAAGTAGTTTGAAATAAAAAATTTGAAAATTTGCTTACTCTATTTAAAAAAATGTTAATTCTCTTAACATTTTTGTTTAATTTTTAACAAATTTATTTATCTAATACAGAAATTTATTTTCTTTCATCAATTTTAAGTAAGAAATAAGAAACATGAGACTGGAAAATGCCGAAGTGACAATATTTAACATTAAATTAGAATTTAGAATCTTGAATCTACTGTTTTGCCAAAAAAGTAGTTTAAAATAAAAAATCAAAGAGTTTTTTACACTATTTAAACAAAATTTAATTTTTCAAACATTTAAAAAAAATTTATTTATTAAATACTGAAATTTATTTTCTCACTTACGAATAAGAAATAAGAAACAGGAGAATGAAAAATGCCGGAATTACAATATTTAACATTAAATTAGAACCTAGAATCTAGAATCTACTGTTTTGAAAAAAGTAGTTTAAAATAAAAAATAAAAAAAAATTATTCACTCTATTTTTTAAACATTGTTTTTAAAAAAATTTTAATTTATTTATTAAATACAGATTGTTTTTATTTTCAAATAAGAAATTAGAAACAGGAGACTGAAAAATGCCGAAATGATAATATTTAACATTAAATTGGATTCTAGAATAATCTAGAAAGAAGTAGTTTAAAATAAACACTAAACTAGCTTTCGACCGTATTTTTTTTAATTTCATTTTTTGAAATTTAAAAACAAATTATTTATTAAATACAGATTTTTTTAAATGTAAAATACGAAATAAGAAACAGGAGACTGAAAAATGCTGAAATGGCAATATTTAACATTAAATTTGATCTAGAATCTTGAATAAGAGCGTTTTTTGCTCTATTTTTTTTACATTTTAATTGTTTTAAACATTTTACAAAAAATATTTTCTGCGGTTTTTTTTTTTTTAATTTTCAAATAAATCATGAGAAACAGAAGACTGAAAAAGGCCAAAATGACAATATTTAACATTAAATAAGAATCTAGAATCTTGAATCTACTGTTTTTCACGAAAAAAAAGTAGTTTAAAATAAAAAATAAAAGAGTTTTTTTTACTCCGGAATATTTAATTCGCAATAAACCCATAATAAGTAAAAATGCTTGGAACGGTGCATTGCTACAAAACTGTATAGATTACAAATAAATTATGGGTATACTCTTCAGTGAGGGGAATAGTAAACGAACATTTTGCGAATTTCAAAAACTTGTTTAATTTTATATCACCCCCAGGTATCATAATTATCTTAATATATGAAGAGAAATTACATTTAAAAAATCTACTCTTTTGAAAAAAATGTATCAAAGAAACATTCTAAACTACATATGAACAGAAACGGAGAATTTTTTGGAGAGAATTTTCTCCCACATCCTTTTAGAAAAAGAATGAAAACATTTTCTTCTTTGAGACATTTGAAGATCAGTCATTTCTTTTTTGAGAACATGAGATCTGACAGGAAAAAAGAGGAGAAAAAAGTTTCGTTAAGACAATTTTGTGATCGATAGTATAGACGAAAGCATTGTTCAAATTCCTGTGAACAAAGACACCAAAGAATGAAAATAAAGGGGACGAAGTAAAGTGCGAAAACCGATATGATAGGTGACAGTAAAAAGGAAATTGGTAGAAGAATGAAGGGTGACCTATAAAAAAGTGACATTCCCAAAGCGCCATCAATCTTCATTATCTTAATTTCGATGTACACCGGCTGACCGCAAATGTGTTGGTGTTATCCCTACACATTATGAGAGGGGAAAGCCCATTGTATTTGATATTGCCACCCTGCGGGCACAGAATTTTCCGTTTTATCGTTGCGAAGGAAATTGTACTTGAGGAGAAAATCAAATGCATGAAAAAGTCATTGGTTGTTGTTTCGAAAATTACAGGAATTTTTTATAGAAGCTTTTTATATATTTATTTTTTTCATTTTGAAGACCAGTAATAAAAAGGAAAGGATTTAGAAAAAAGCCAAATCCCTTTTCAGATAAGCATAAATCGTTCGGTTCAAAATTATTAATAATTATATAATTAGGGTGGTGCAAATTCATTCTGGTTGAAGTTTTATTTTTTATTGTTGGTGATAGACACCCTCCCTCCACTAATGTGTTCCTTTTCCTGAAAAAAGAACTTTCATATTTCAACATATCGCTTAACATGCGATTTTAAATGTGAAAAGCTCTGTTTTCGAAAAAATTGAAAAAAAGAAGTACTTTATACTAACTTTGTGTAAATCCTACCTAAAAAAGTGATGTCACGATATATCTCGAAAGTCTCGCAATCATTGTTGTAGAAAACCTGATTGGTTTTCCATTACATATTTTAAATTTTAAATGTTTAAATTAAATCTAGAAATTATCTAATAAATTAATGTAAATATTATGCATATTTTATGATAATGCTGCTAGCGTGAAATTACTGTTAAAAAAATTAATGTAAAAGCCAAAGAAACACAAGAGCTTGCATGAGAAAATGCATGGACATGAAAGAAGCTACAGAGGTATACCAGGACAGAAAAGAGTGAGAGTTTCACATAATGACTTTGTGAAGCTCTTCGCCTGGGTTGATCGCTAGAGAGACTGATCCGCGACATGGGTCCGAGCAGTGTTGCGGAACGAAAGTGCAATTTAAATAAACAACGCGGAAATTCTAGGTCAATTCATAAAATCTACCCCCCCCCCCCCAGTTTCGAAACATACTCAACATTTAAAAAAATGTTAGGTTGCGTCCGTTTTTTTTTCACTGGAAATAAGCATTTTTAAACCAAAATTATTTTTAAGATTCCCTATTTTCAACAATTTTAGGTTATGTCCGTGTTTCACACCAGAAATGGATATTTCTCATCACAAATTACTAGATTTCAAAGGTTAATGATTTTTCAACAAATGGCGTTTTTCGGTTTTGTTAACTTTTTTACCGGAAATTGATATTTTAAAACAAAAATCATTAGATTTTAAAGGTTCATATTTTTTTTAACAATTTTAGATTACGTTATAACATATTTATAACCAAAAATTGATATTTTAAGATAAAAATTATTATAATTTAACTAAGATTTATAATCTGTAAAAAATTTGCTGATTATGTTACTGTTTTTCGTCAAAAACTAGGATTTTTAATGAAAAATTATATTTTCAAGACGATTTCCTACTTTGAACAATTTTAGGTAACGTTAGCGTTTTACGCTAAAAATTAGTATTTTGAAACCAAAATCATTATATATCGAACAAGACTTACAATTTTTCACAGTTTCAGGTTAAATTAACGTTTTGCGCAGGAAATCGGTTTCTGAAAACAAACATCGTTAGATTTTAAATGTTCATAATTTTTAACAATATCAGATTACTTTATAGCGTTTTACAATAAAATGGGTATTGTAATACAAAAATCATTATAATTTAAACAATATTTAAAATCTTTTAAAATTTTCAAGCAAAAATGGAATAGTAACATTTTCAATAAAAAAAATTAACGTTCAGCAAAAAAAAAAAGAATTTCAAACAAAATAGTTACATTTTCAACCAAGTTAATAAATATTTAACCAACATGATGAATCCTCAATCAAAAAAATTAATTTTTCATCAGATATTTGAATTTTCAACCCAAAAGATGAATCTTCTACAAAAAAACACTCAACAAAATAAATTAATTTTCAACTAAAAAGGATAAACTTTCAAGCAAAAATGGAATAGTGAAATTTTTAGTGTCAAACATTTATATTTAACTAAAAAAACGAAATTTTAATAAAATTGTTTCTTTTTTTTTAACCAAAGAAATAAATATTTAATCAAAGTGATCAATCTCCAACCAAAACATTACATTTCAAACAAAAAGTTTAATTTTCAACCAACTAGTGAAATTTTTCACACGTAAGATGAATTTTGTACAAATAAAGACCAATTTTTAACAAAATACTTTAATTGTCAACGAAAAAAGATCAATTTTCAACCAAAAATAGAATAGTTAGATTATTAATTATAAGAATAAATTTGTAGCAAAAAAATCTTTTCACCAAGGTAGTTAAATATTTCATTCAATAAAATCAATTTTTAATCAGAAAATAGAATAATTAAATTCTGTATTTAAAAAATAAATTTTCTACCAAACAAAATTAATTTTTAACAAAATAGTTCAATTTACGACCAAACAGATGATTTTTCAACCAAAAAGATTACATTTCTATCAAAAACAGCTAAATTTTCCACAAAAAATTAAATAGTTAAATTGTCAGGTAAAGAAATCAATTTGTAACTAAAAATGTGAACATTCAACCGAAGAAATTAGTTTCTCACCAAATAGTTGAATTTTCAACCCAAAAGAAGATTTTTCAAGAAAATAAATTAATTTTTAACTAAAAAGGATAAACTTTCAAGTAAAAATGGAGTAATGAAATTTTTAGTTTAAAATATTTATATTTAACTAAAAAACGAAATTATAATAAAATTGTTTCTTTTTTTAATCAAAGAAATAAATATTTAATCAGAGTGATGAATCTCCAACCAAAACATTAAATTTCAACCAAATAGTTGAATTTTCAACCAAATGGTGGAATTTTCCACTCGTGAGATGAATTTTGTACAAATAAAGACCAATTTTTAACAAAATACTTCAATTGTCAACTAAAAAAGATCAATTTTCAACCAAAAATAGAATAGTTAGATTTTCAATTATGAAAATAAATTTTTAGCAAAAAAATGTTTTCACCAAAATAGTTAAATATTTCATTCAATGAAATGAATTTTTAACCCAAAAATAGAATAATAAAATTTTGTATTTAAAAAATCAATTTTCTACCAAATAAAATTAATTTTCAACAAAATAGTTCAATTTACAACCAAACAGATGATTTTTCAACCAAAAAGATGAAATTTCTATCAAAAGAAGATAAATTTTCCAAACAAAAAAATTAAATAGTTAAATTTTCAGGTAAAGAAATTAATTTCTAACCACAAATTTGAACCTTCAACCGAAGAAATTAGTTTCTCACCAAATATTTGAATTTTCAACCCAAAAGATGAATCTTCTACCAAAAAAAAAAATAAAATTTTTTAACTAAAAACATGAATTCTCAACTAAATAAAATACATTTTCAACAAAAATTAGAATGGTTGAATTTTCAGTTAGAAAAATAATTTTTTAACAAAATAGTAAAATTTTCAACCAATGAAATTAATTTTTAAGCAAAAAGATTAAATTCCTACTAATGAGGTTACTTTCCTACCACAAATGATGAATTTTCAAAAAAATAGTTGAATTTTTATCTAAAATAGATGAATTTTCGAAAATGGTTAAATTTGCAGTAAAAGAAAATTAATTTGCAACCAAATAAAATTTATTTTAAACGAAATTCTGCAATTTTCTACCAAACAAATGAATTTTTAACCAAGAAGATTAAATTTCTATCAAAAAAGATAAATCGTCGACAAAAAATTAAACAGTTAACTTTTCATGTATTGTCAACCAAATATTTTAATTTTTATAGGAACTTTCAATCTAATAGTAACATTTTCAACCAAAGAAATTAATTTTTAATCACAAAAATGAATTAGTCACCAAGAAGATAAATATTCTACCATAAAAGACGATTTTTCGAGAAAATACAGGAATTTTCAACCAAATAGTTGAATTTTCATCTGAAGAAGATAAATTTTCAACCAAACATGGAATAGTTACATCTTCAGTTTAGAAAATTAAAAAACAAATGTTCAACAAAGAGCTAATTTTTGAATAAAAAAGAAAAGGTTTTTCAATGAAATTTATGAATCATTAACCAAAAAAGATGTAATTTATACCATAATAGTTGAATTTTTCACTAAAAAAATTTTTTTTCACAATAAAACAGTTGAATTTTTAACCAAAAAGAAGGACTTTTTAACAAAAATTTTGAATTTTCAAAAAAAAAAAACAATTCACTTCGATTTCAGTGTACTGAAAATTCCTTGACTCTGTCAGGTTTTCCTAGATATTTTATGACTTTCTTGAATTGCCTGACCTGTATCAACCTAGATAAGAAAGATATTTGCAACAAATTTTTGTACTTCATATTTTTGAAGATTGTGACAGTGCCGACATTTCCTACATTACCGACACGTACTACATGCCGAAAGTTTTGGCGAAATGTTTCGAAATTCTGAATATAGCAGCACCATCCAATACAATCAATCTAACAGGTTCCTTGCAGTGTCACCAACCTTGTAATAAGTACAAAAATCCATTATTGAGTATTCCACTATTCCCTACTTTGAAGTAATGTTTATCATCGCATAAAATTTATTTTGCATTTACTCCAATATTACTATTATTCAAAATTAGCGTTGAAATATCACAAAAATGTTATTTCGCAAGATAATTTGTTGTTTTCTTCAAATACTGGTTGGTAGCAGTGGAAGGCCCGCCATTCAATCATTTTCCGGCGTCTGTCTCACGACGAAAGTCAACGAAACCACGCTTTGTGTGTTTTTCGTTATATATCATTTTTGTGAAAAAATCGAACGAAAATGGCGTACAAAGGTCCTCAAAAGGTGCAGAAGGTGATGGTCCAGCCCATCAACCTTATTTTTCGATATCTACAGAATCGCTCGCGAGTACAGGTTTGGTTGTACGAGAACGTTAACCTAAGAATCGAGGGACACATCGTCGGTTTCGACGAGTACATGAACCTGGTTCTCGACGATGCAGAGGAGTTCTACGTGAAGACGAAAAACAGGAAACCACTGGGTCGTATCATGCTCAAGGGCGATAATATCACACTTATACAGAACACGAACCCGGGAGCAAATTAGACCGGCGAACATAACCTCAAAGATTCATTCCTCTGTCAACTACGTGGACAACGAGAATACGGAGTACCTGAAGATGTTGCATAAGAAGAAAATCAATTATCCAAAAGTTTTTCCATGTGCCTGTCAATGTAGATTTTCCTTGACACTAGGATGGAGCGGGAAATCTTCGTTTCGTCTCGTGTGATCCCACAGTGATTCTTTGTGAAGATGTGACTAAAACTCAGTGATTTAAAACTGTTTTTCTTTTATAAATCGTGACCAATGAGTGGTTATTTTGTATAATTAAAGATGAACTTTTAAGTTCAGTTTACGAAGATCCAATTATAATGTTTGAATAGTCAAATTTGGTTCATGTACAATAGCAAAGCAACTTGTAAATTCTGAATGATAGTTTCAGTTAAATTATCTTTTTTTGTGTTTATCGCAAATCCAGGAAATTACTTAAAAAAAGTATAGTTAAAGAATTGTGGAAAGAGTGTAAAAATGTTCGACTTGATTCATTAAAATATTTGACTAATTCTCATAGTGTGTTTTTTTAGATACTAAAATCCGTTTAGTTTTAATCAGATTATTTCAGTTATAATTTTCGATTTTATTTTATTTTCAACCGAGTTAGTATGTTAAGATGGCTAAAAGTTGAGTATTCCACAATAAATTTTAGTCAAAAATTGAAATTTGGAAGGATTTCAACATTTATTTATGTTTCAGGAGGGAAAGGTGCATGTTCCTCGTTCATCGATCGATGCTTTGCATTTATCGGTGAAAATGCTGTCGATACTGTGAAAACTCCTGCCTTCTGTAATTTACCCAAGGATGCTTTGATAAAATTGATTTCTTCAGATTATCTTGGTTTGGAGGAGGAAGACGTCTGGAGAGCAGTTTTGAATTGGGCTAAATATCAGGTAATACTATATTTTAGTTTAATAATTAACTTATTAAAATAGTACAAGATATCCTGAAATTTAAGAAATTAAATTCAGAATAAATCAAAATTCAAATTCTTCAACGTTTTATATTAAAAAAATAAATAATGTTCGTTAAGGCCTATTCCGCTTCTTTTGGTGTTGAACAATTTTGTTATTAAAAATTTGCCGACATGTTTCAACCTGTAATTTCAGGTCCTTTTCGAGGCTTATTCTAGAAGGAAAAATACA
>JAABKJ010012709.1:0-10464 GCA_011634705.1 Andricus grossulariae
AGTTGACCTGGTGTTCGAATCCCAGCGGAGTGAAAGGAGAAGATCTTTTTTCTGAATAAAATTTAATTAAAAAGATTATTATATCAAGAGTATTTAAATATTTATATCTATATTTCGGTCTGGTACTGCTTATTCAGACATTGAAAAATAATGTACACATTTTATTTTTTATGATTACTTAAATGTTTGCACTAATTTTTATTCTCATCTACCCTGAAAAATGTATCATTTCAATAAATTTATATTATGAGAATGCGTGATATTCATTGTTATTGAAACATTTATGGTACGTATTTTCATCGTCTTGTTTCTATAATTAAAAGCAAAGTGCTCTTCTGATAAAAAAAATACTATCATACATTTTATTGCAACTTGTGTCGTTTCTCCATGAATTATATTCATTTATTTTCAATGTTATTTTTTAGGATTTAAACTAAAAATACACATCCTAGCGTAAAGTCGTTCTAAGCAAATTTGTATAATATAATTTAGGCGAAAAAATTTGTGAAATAAACAGTTATTGTAGCTTGTGACGTTTTTCCAAAAAGTTAAATTTTTATTTTCAATGTATTTTTATAAAAAGAATTTATAACAAATTTTTAGATATTTTTTGACTGTACAACTTTATTAATTTTTTTCGTACGTTGTGTCATTTTTCAACAAATTTAATTTTTTTTTTATTTTTAATGTTATGTTTTACGATTAAAACTAAAACTACGTATCCTATCAAAAAATGACGGGGAACAAATTTGTAGCTCTTTTCTGGGTTAATAACTTATGTCATTTAATTTTTTTCGTAGCTTGTTTGTATTGTCCAAAAATTTAATTGTTTTTATTTTTAATGTCGTTTTTCACGAATAAAACAAAAACTACAAGTCCTATAAAAAAATGATGATTACCAAATTTGTAGATCTATTTTGGATGCACAATTTTTGTTTTCCTATTTTTTATTTTGCATAGTTAGACCACAAAATGGAATTTGTTATTTTTTGTGCGATCAAAATTCTTGTTGAGCTTTCAGAAATCAACGTTTTTCTATTCTTGAATTTTTTTTATATCATGCGTTGTTTGGCTTAAGATGTTCATTTTTATTGTTTTTTTTTTTTTGAGTGTGAAAATGCTATGGTTCTGATAATTTTACTTCCATACAAAAAAAGTCATTTAGATAAATTGTTCGAGTTCCCGAGTACTATCAATAGCCGTACATATGATTTATAAATCTTGAAAAAAATTGTCTCAAAAATTTTGAAAATGCTCTAGCTTTTCCACTTTTCTTACAAAATAGCTGGTTAACGAATTCGATCTTTCTTTTTGGTTCCTGAACACGTATGCCAAAGTTTTTTTTTTGCCAAAATTTTTTACTAAAAATTGGTAAAATTTAAATAGTTACTAGTGAAAGTTTTCAGATTCGATTTTTAAAAAGTGAGCCACTTAAGATTAGTAGAAACTTACTAGTTCGAGTAGCTGAGATTTTTCCTAATTCAATAGTGAAAAACTTATTGCTTGGAAAGAAGATAATTATTTAGAACCAGATAAGTGTATTATTTTCAACGCTATTGAAACAATAAGAAGGCCACACTGAGAAATTTTTAACATGACCCAGTCTGCTTGAAAATAAGAATGTCATTGTGAAAATGTAAACTTAACGTAGCCTGTCTCCAATTTAGAAATATTGTCTTCTGATTGTTCGAAAAAAGTTAAGAAAAATAATAATATTTTGCAATCTTAAAATGACAGGGGATCAATGGACTTCAAATTAAATATACACATTCAGGGTCTTCATTTGCTACATTTTTCTGATTTTCCATAGAAAATTGCAGTCATTTAGCAAACTTTGTAAAGAAAATACCTCGTGTAAGGATGAACTTGAATGTCTAAAGACGTTTATTTTTATTTAGGGGAAAGTGGGGTATGGTGTCAGTGCGGGGCATGGTGACTCTTGCAAATAATGCTCGAGTTTCTCGAGTTTCATATTAGTTTTTTTCACATAAAATAGCTTTCTTGTGTACCAAAGAAAGCTATTTTACGTAAAAAAATTAATATGATAATGAACAAACACGAGAATTATTTGCAAGAGTCGCCCCGCCCCGCACTGACACCGCACCCCACTTTCCCCTATTAGCTTTTTTTCTTCCGTAAATGATACTTTATTGCTTCTCTGAACGAAAATTGTTAAAACTTAACTAATTACAAGTTGATATCTTACAGATTTGATAAGAGAAAAATGGACCAGCAAAGATTAGTGAAAATCACTAATTCGATTAGTCAAGATATTTTATAATTCAATAGTTCAATAGGCCATAAATAAATTATGCATGGTGAGGGTCCTCACACGCTACTTTTCAACAGAATTCAGTTCTCAATTTTCAAAATTTTATACTGTTGTAAATTTTTCTACGCTTCCATAGAAACTTACATTTATTCAACGAAGCGTGGATTATTAATATATATATATGGCTTAAACGTCTGTGAATAAATAATGGCTTTTCGTACCAAAAATTATCCCGAGAGTGAAAAGTTTTATTCTGTGTGGAAGATTATTAAACAAATTTCAAACAAATTTAATAAGCTCATGAAGGATTTTTATTTATATTAATTGTTATAAAAATAACGCGCGAGAGTTTATGAACAATAAACGATATTATTAATGGTCGTTTGGTTAAAAAATTCCACTATTTGGTTCAAAATTTGACTTTATTAGTTGAAAATTGAACTATTTGTTCGAAAATTCATGTACATTCCAAATTAATTTGCTTCAACTTAAAATTTAATTATACCATTTTTAGTTGAAAATTCAAGTATTTTGTTTGAAAATTTATCCTTTTTGGTACAAACTATTTTCGTAGAAATGTAATCTTTTTGGTTAAAAATGCAAATATTTGGTTCAAAATAAATCTGTTTTGGTTATGGTTTGAACTATAACTTTGAAAATTCGTATTTTTGGTTAAGTTTAGGTGTCTTTTCATTTAATTTGAATATTTTTGGTTGAAATATGAACTTACGGCGAGTCATCATTTATTTACAGCCTTATAAACCGTATATTTTTTATAAATCTTTGCTCCTCTATAAGCTAAAATTTTCTATTTTTTGTTTTAAAATTCATCTTTTTTTTAACAAGCGATATTTTCTAGTTGAAAATTCAATTACTTAATTCAATACTTTTGTTAAACATTCGTTTGATTGTTCTTGAAGTTTCATAATTTTAGTTGAAACTTCAACTATTACGTGGAAAGTTGAACTACTTCTCCATAAATCCATTTTTTGGTTGAAGATTATTAATTTCAGTCAAAAATTCATATCTATGGTTAAAAATTTAAATATTTTGTTGAAAACTCGTTTTTTGTTTGAGAACTAACTTTTTCATCTGCAAATGTAACTATTCTATTTTTCGATTAGAATTGATATTTTTTACTAAAAATGTATCTCTTTTAGTTAAAAAATCATATACTTGGTTAAAAATTCATGTTATTTGTTAATTTTATTTGTTAATTTCTCTTTTTTGGTAGAAAATTCATCTTTTTGTTTAAAAAATTAACTATTTAATTAAACATTAATTTAAGTTGAAATACTTGGTCAAAAATTGATTTAATTCGTAAGATTCACTAATTAGGTTGAGAATTTAACTATTTTCTTAAACAAATTTTTTTTTTGTGCTAATCATTAATTTTTTTTATTTGAAAATTTAACTATTCTATTTTTGGTTGAAAAATTTTCCTTTATAAGTTTAAAATTCAACTATTTGGTAGAAAATTCAACTGTTTTAATGAAAATGTTCCCCTTCGGATTGGAAATTCATCTTTTATGGTAGAAAAGTCATCTCTCTTGGCTGAAAGTGAACTTTTTTGTTGAAAATTCAACTTTCTTCCAAAAAATTCGCGTTTTTGGCTTCACTGTTCGAAAAAATAGTCACTAACTTTATATAGAAAGTATGCAATATTAGTAAATGCATTAACTTGAATCCTATTTCTTATAATCACAAACATTATGATTAATTATGAAACTTCAGCCCAAATAAAGTAGTTTAATTTTCAAACAAGTATTTGAATTTTATTCAACAAAAAAGGATGAATTCTCAACGAAAAATGTAATAGTTCATATTTCAACCCAGAATGATTCGAAATTAAATAGAAAACATTTCAGTTTAATCAAAAATACTAATTTTCAACAAAAAAGTTGAATCCTCGACCTATAAAAATCAGTTTTTTAACCAAAGATTTGCATTCCTAAGCAAAACGGATGAATTTTCTAATAAAAAAGACAAATTTTTAAGAAATAACATGAAGTTTCAACCAAATAGTTGATTTTTTTAACTGAAAAAGATCAATTTTTAATAAAAAGATATCAATTCTAATCCAAAAATAGAATAGTTACATTTGCAGATGAAAAAGTGACTTCTCAAACAAACAAAAAAAAAACGAATTTTTAAGAAAATCTTAAAATTTTTAACCATATATAAAATTTTGAATGGAATGATGGATCTTTAAAAAAAATGGGTTTTTAACGAAGTAGTTCGACTTTTCACGTAATAGTTGAATTTTCTACTAAAATTATGAAACTTCAAGAATAATAAAATGAATTGTTTACAAAATTATTCAATAAAGTAGCTGAATTTTCAACTAGAAAAGATAATTTGTTGAATAAAAATATATATTTGAAAGCAAAAAATAGAATAGTCACATTTTGAGTTTAGAAAATTATTTCGCAACAAGAAAAAACACATTTTCACCCAAATATTAAAATTTTGAACTAAATATATCAATTTTTAAAATAACGATCATCATTGCCATATC
The DNA here is from genome assembly GCA_011634705.1 of Andricus grossulariae. NCBI lineage: Eukaryota > Metazoa > Arthropoda > Insecta > Hymenoptera > Cynipidae > Andricus > Andricus grossulariae. The sequence continues at coordinate 4,791 of JAABKJ010012709.1, forward strand.
GTGCCACAGATTAATAAAAAAATTTCCAAAAATTTTAGTTTTTAAACATTTTTTTCTCTCTGAATCAAAACTGGTAAAATTTAACTAATTACTACTGAAAGTTTCAAGATTCGATTAGCAAACTTGAAAAATATAAAAATGTAATGAATCGACAAGATGAGTTTAACATTTTTAACTTTATTGAAATAATAAGAAAGCCACATTGAGATATTTTTAACGTGACTTATAGTCGGCTTGACAATGAGAAGGTCATATTGTGAACATTTTTAACCAGGAAGATTAATTTTCTACTGACAGAAAAATAATTTTCAGCAAGATAGTAGTTTTAATACAAAAAATTAAATAGTTACATTTTGAGTTAGGATGAATATTTTCGACATAAAAAAACTCTTTTTCAATCAAATATTCAATTTTTGAACCAGAGTAGTTCAACATAAAAAAAAAAATCTGGACGAAAAATGTAATAGTTTATATTTCAACCAAAAAAGATTTAAATCACAATAAAAAACAGTCGAACTTAACAAAAAATAAGAATTTTCAAAGAAATAGTTTAAACCATGATCAAAAAAGATTTTTTTTTAACCAGACTTTTTCATTTTCAACCAAAAAGATGAGATTTCTAAAAAAATAGTTAAATTTTTTACCAAAAAAGACAAATTTGTACAAAATGTGTACATGACTTTTCAAGCAAATAGTTGAATTTTCAACTGAAAAAGTCGAATTTTCAACCAAACGATTTGAATTCCGTACCAAAAATATAATAGTAAAATTTTCAATTAAAAGGAATGAACTTTTATCAAAAATATTTGGATTTTTTTATTTGGTTCTATTAATTCAGTTCAAATTTAAAAGAGAAAAAAACTGATTAAAAACTGTATATTAAACCAAAAAAATGTAAGCTGCCTTCAACATACAAAATTTCAGAAGAAGCGCACTAACATAATGCAGAATTGTTAAAACATTATCAACATTAATTGAAATATAATAACTTTGTACAAAAATACCAATAATTTCCGACTCAAAATACTACTACAACAAAAAATTATTCAGAGATTCCAAATCTTGTTCAAAATCTTATCATTTTTATTTTAAAATTCCAATTTTTGGTGTAAAAATCTAACGTAAACTAAATTGTTCAAAAATTATAGACGTTTAAAATCTAATGATTTTTTATTCTCAAAACTGACTTCCTAGGAAAATCGTGAATATAACACGATACTGTTAAAAAATTACAAATCTTGTTCGAACTATATATATTTTTTTTTAAATCAAATCTGTTTCATTTTTTATAAAAATTACCAATTTTAGATGAAGAACACTAAATCTTTTGAAGCTAATTATTTGTGATTGAAAATACCCGTTACCATGAGATATAATAGTGAAAAAGAAGTAATAATCCTAGCTTTTAATCCGGTAGAATACAAAACTTGAAACGATAAGATAATTTTAAGATAAATTTCCTACCCATTTCAGATTAACTCGGATAGAGTTTGCAAAATAATAGCCATTGTGATAGAATATGGTTAAAAACAGACAAATTGTTACTTGCAGAAAGCTTAAAAACATACTTAAAGTTATAAATATATTATAATTATTATTATACTCACCAATAGAATTAAACGCGACCATCAAGTTGAAGATCAGAGTATAACCGATCTTCATTTTTTCCTTGAGTCAATCGAAAAAGTATTACTGCACTAATGAATAATTTGGTAAAAATGTGAGTAATGAACATTCTGCTGCTTCGTTAGAGTATATATACCTTATTCGTTATCTCATGCATTATATTGGATTATATTCTTTGCACTCGGAATTCCCGAATGAAACTTTATCAAAAAGATCCCTTTTAGATTCCAGTTTTTATATGCATCTCCATACAGTCATTTTTAACAAAAAATAATTTTTCTTTCCATGGCGTTTTTTATGGATAAAGCAGAAACTCCTATAAGTTCTCTTTTAGGACTTTTTACGCATATCGCATTTTTAGGCTCAAAATTTGAATTTTATATTTTTTTCATAATATTTCGGCAAATAAAACCGTAATGACAATTCCTATCAAAAAAATTGGTGATGAGAAATTTTTTAGGACTTTTCAAAAGTTATAATTCATCTTTGAGACTTTTTTCCATATTCAGCATCGTTTAGCTCAAAATTTGAATTTTTTATTTTTTTCATAGTATTTTCGGTAAATAAAACCGTAATGACAAGTCCTATAAAAAAATAGTTATGAGAAATTTGGTAGGACTTTTCAAGAGCTATAATTCCTCTTTGAGACTTTTTTCTATATTCAGCGTCGTTTAACTCAAAATTTGAATTTTTGATTTTTTCTTCATAGTATTTTCGATAAATAAAACCGTAATGACAAGTCCAATAAAAAAATGTTAATGAGAAATTTTCTAGGACTTTCCAAAAGTTATAATTCCTCTTTAAGACTGTATCCCAGATTTTGCGTCGTTCAGCTCAAAATTTGAATTTTCTATGTTTTCAATAGTATTTTCGGCAAATAAAACCGTAATGACAAGTGTTATCAAAAAATAGTTATGATAAATTTTATAGAACTTTTCATAAGTTTTCATAAGAAACTTTTTCCCATATCCAGCGCCGTTTAGCTCAGAATTTTTTTTTTTCATAGTCTCTTTTATAAATAAAACTAAGATATCCATTCTTATCAAAAAATGGTTAAGTTGAAAACTTACAGGTCCTTTTAAATGCTACAATTCAACTCTTAAACTTTTTTACTTACCTGTCGTCGATATGCTTAAAATTAGAATTTTCAAATTATTCGTTTCCGATGCATAAAGCCAAAAAAGCAAGTCCTAACAGCAAATGGTTATTGCAAAAATTGTAGATATCTTAAAAAGTTTTAATTCTACTCTCAAACTTTGTTTGACGTATCTGTCATCGTTTGTCGTAAAAATGAAAAATTCTACTTTTTAATAGCATTTTCGATGGATAAAACCATAACCGTTGGTCAAGGAATGCTGGTTAACGAACTCGTTCTTTCTTTTCGGACACAAAAAAATGTGCCAAAGCTCGATTCGATCCGGTGGTTTTCTCGAGATTTATCGTGTTTACGGACAGGCGGCTGGACGAACGGACAGATAGACAGACGCCATCGCCAAAACTTGATTTTTAGCTTCAGGGGACTCAAAACGTGGACATCCGTTGAAAAGCTCAGGTGCGAAATTTTGGACAATTCTAATACTTTTTCGATCATAAATGATGAGAATAAAAACTAATATTAATTATATAAAGTAAGGTTGGAAGAACTGGAAAGACATATATCATTCCTTACCTTTTTTATCAAATATTTTACAAATTGTTAAATTAATTTTCAATTTTTGAAAAACATCTTTTAATAGGACTTGTTGGAAATAACATATTTTTCTAAACTTTACAACTGAAATATGACATCTGGAAGACATTATTTGTTTAAAAGCCGAAGAAAGTGCTGAGTAAGATAGAAGCATTACTGTTGCTAAGGAAGGTTTCGAAAGTGTAGAGTGGAATTGCGTAAAATACAAGAAATAATGTGCTAGCCTTAAATCTTATGAAGACTTTAATCTATGTAATACTTAGTCATGACGTCTGAGTTTATCAAGGTGAAATAATATTCAGAGGTCGGTTAGAGGCCTTTGCCAGTGATAAGATATCAGCTTTTTAGATCATAGGTCTTTGCCGTATAGTTTTTTGATAAATAGGGTCCTACTATATCGACATTTTTCTCTTTTCGCGAATTAATTCAAAAAAGCGAAGAAGAAACTTTAAAAAATTCACTGCGGGCTGGGTGTGAACCAGTAACCTCTTCAAGAAAGATGACATACGCTACGAATTACGGTACCGCAGTCCATCAGTGGAAGTTGTAGATCTTGTATTTCTTCAATTTCAACTCTCTTAAAATGAAGCAGTGGAAACTCACTGATTTTTAGTGAAATCTCACTGGTTGAAACAGCCAGAAGTGTATCACTGAAAATCAATGAGATTTTACTGGTTTACTCAGTCTTATACCGACACTGGTTTAATCAGTGAGGTTCACTAGTTACTCAGTACTAGTAGTCATTACTTTTGTTCTAATCTTTGCAAAATTATATTCTAAACCGCACTTCATACTTACATTAATAAATGAGGGCCGGGCTGCAATATAATAGAATATAATATATTGCGCCTAACTGTTGGAAGGCCCGTAATTACGTCAACGTGTCGCGTAGCTCATAGACAAACTCAAGTGGCTAGGAGCCTCCCTAATTTCAAGTGAAATATATTATATCCCCTGCTTTTTGCAGCCAAGCCCGAAATATTTCTAGCATAAGCACTATTACACAATAAAGTTAATTTTCATTTGAAAAATGTAAAGAGCTGACCGGCTTGCCCGGCGCCACGCCCGTACTAGGTGACTGGAGGTTCATATGTTGGCCGCGTGGAGCGCTATATCACTGGTTGAATCTATCATTTGGCGTCACTGGTATAATTAGTAACGCCGTTTTATTTCAGTCACTCACTTGTTTTATCTAGTAAAACAGGAGAAATACAAAACACTGGTTCAACCATTAATAATTTCACTGTTCCAATTTAATTGATATTTCTTTAGACTGGTTAAATAATGAGAAATCAGTTAGATGCCTTTACCAGTGATAAGATGGTAAATCTGTTCCGCAGAGGTCTATGCGCGAGAAATTAAGTTCCGAAATTATCACTGCGGCTGGGTTTGAAGCCACTACCACCTCCGTCATATAAAAGTACAACATTTATTCAAATGTCCGAAAAAAACCATTGGAAAGAGTTATCGAGTAAATTGATAGAAATACGTACGAAGCGACGCTACTGATTCTCGTTCGGTCTCATCAGACCATCTGGCTCAATTTTGCCGTCTCTACTTTCTGTAGATGGCGCTAGGCTAGTTCCTCGTTTTCGTATTTACCCGCTCTTATTATCAAATTGCAGGTAGAAACATATACAAATTTTAGTAACCATGCAAGCTATCACCAAAATTTTTATTAGAAAATTAAAATTGTTAATTTCAGAATTTACGAAACTTGAATTACTTGCAAAAACCTGAGAAAATATCAGTACAAGATAAAATACGTCTTAATACAATAATCTCTTAGGATTCTTAACCAAACGTCCGCTACTTGTTGTTAGAACCCTTGCTTTATCTTCTGAACGGAAGTCACTTTCTTTGAGACAACATTTTTTAGATCTTTGATTTATGTTCGGTTTGGAACTATTTTTGGTTACATTGTTTTCCAAAAATTTTTACTGTATTTTCTTGGTTAGATCATTTACATAATAATTGTCTCTCATAGTTATTTCTAACAGGTAAATTCTCTGTATTGGTCGCTTCAATAACACTGGTTTACAAAAAAAAAAGGTGAGGACTATTTGACAAGTCCACTTTATCCTTATGTATTTTGACACACTGAATACGAATCCGAGGTCTATTTACCTCCATCACGTCAGGTTCAAGGTCATTTCAAGGTCATTTCAAGGTCACATACAGGAAGAGCCGTGCAATAAACTTCAAAATCCTTTTACATATGTTTTTTGGGTCGTTGAATCGAAATCCGAGGTCCATTTACCTCCAACGCTTCAGGTTCAACGTCATTTCAAGGTCAAACACAGGAAAAGCCGTTCCACAAACTTCAAAAACCTTTTACATATGTTTTTGGGGTCACTG
>JAABKJ010012710.1:0-10463 GCA_011634705.1 Andricus grossulariae
TCCCTCTGTACCTGAATTAAGCCCTGATGATTTGAGAAAAGCAAAAGTTTGCTCCTTCGACAAGGACTGTTTTTCGATATATATATATGTGTGTGTGTGTGTGTGTGTGTGTAGAAAAACGTGGCCATGAATGAAAGCAATGAATTATAAAAATGTGTACAATTATTGCAGAAAATACTTTTTAATACAGAAACCTTATTAAAATTACAAAAATAATTAATGAAATCAAAAAGTATAAAACAAGTCTTAACATGTCTTATGTATCAGCCTTGACTTGTTATTAATTTGTTTGACAGGCCCTAAAACCAGTGGGGGGTGGCCGCTAAAATACAAGAAAAAAACTTCCGGTCATTTTCGGTTGGCAAATATTTTTTCGATCAATAAAGTTAAAAAGTGCAGGCTCTTGAAGCAAAGTAAATTTTAGGTTTGAACGTTCAATAATATGATAAATATAAAATGGAAACTTTCTATTTTGAATACTTCTTAATTCTAAGAGTTTCAAAATTAGGCATTATCTCAAAGTGAAACAGTTTGAATGATAAAATATGCAATCACAGGCCTTCAATATTCTTTAATTTAAAATTGTAAACCTAAAAAATTGAGATTTTAAATTAAATATCGCCACATATTAATAATTCCGGAAACAAAATTGAAAATTAAAAATTAAGAGACTCAAAAAAAAAAACAATTTTTAATTTAAGCTAGAAAATATTTTATTTAAGGCCTTGAAATAAAAACGTTTTAAAATTAGATATTTAGAACTCCACAATTAAAAACTTTTTTATACATTACACATTTCAAACTGAAAACTTCCAAAATTCGTAATTTTAAATTATACCTAATCGTCGAAATTTTAAAGATTAATAAAAATTATAATTTTATATGTACCTTATATCTAGTGAAATTTAAAGTTATTCTAAAAAAAACGTTTAAAATTAAATCATTTAAAATTTTGAATACAGTCGAACTCTGATAAGAAGGAACTTGATTGGAGCCTTCAAGTACTGACGCCGTGCGGCCGCTTTGGATCAGAGGAGCCACGGGGCCGAAGAGGGAGGATGTGCCTTTAGTAGCGTAGCGATACAGCGTTGTATCCCAACGACCTACGTGCATAACTGCGTCACATTGCGCAAGTTCACTGTCAGTATTCACACGGCCCTGGCTGTTCACGTTCAAAGAGCCTGGATTTGAGCCGAAGGTCAGAACCAAAACCGGGCTAAAATCCAAGTTCAACTGTAATAAAAATTGAAAGATTCTGAACTACTTTTGAAACTGAAAACTTTAAATTATAATTGTGAAATCAAACAGTATTGATCATACTGGAATCCTTTAAAGTTGAATTATCTTAATTTGAATCGTTTACAATTAAACATGAAACAATTGAAATTATTTCCCGGCCCAGTGGCCACCCGGAACCAGTTACAATGATGCAAGTAATAAATTACCTCTTAATTACAAAATATGTATCACAATCTTCAGTCTAAAACTTAGCATGCATCTTATCTGGAATTTTTAGCGTAAGTTGCTTAGTTTTTCTACACTAGTATGGCAGTATTGTATGAAACATCTCAATATCAATTTAGAAACAGATCTGGTAATATTCTGGACAAGATCGATCGGATCCTGGAGACACAAGGGTGAATCGATACGGAAGATTTCTGATTTAGGCGTTGACTTAATACAGCGACTGTAACTCTCCATTTCTGGAGGCAGATGAATAACGTTGTTATCAGTAAAATCTTGCTTTCTCAGCGATTTCCCCATTAAAGGACTTATAACGCAAGATCTGTAGTCGTAGTTTGCATAAAACTCGAAAAATCCTTTAAGAAGTTCTTGAAATTTCAATGAACTATGTTTAATTGGAATCTTTTCACTGATGCCAGTTTCCCAACCTAAACAAAGTAATTTTAATTTATCGTCATAAGCGGAATAGTCCTGAGATTTTTTTCAAAATTTGGTGACACACCTATTTTTAATAAAAGTCTATATTTAAATGTTCACAATTAACAATGTTCTATCAACTTACCGGCAATGATTTTGGAATGACTTTTGTTTTTTATTAGTTTAGCGATGCTTGGTAAGATTTCAATTTGTTGAAGATAAAAGATCACAAACCAAGTAATCCCGAATGTTGTTAGACCTTGCGAGTCTGTCAGTAAACACGTATTCAGCCACTTCTTTAGGTAGAGAACTATCTTTCGACAAGGTGGATATGATATCATGAACAATCTGCAACATTAAATATAATGTAAGGTTTCAATAAAGAAAGATTTAACTGCGTTTAAATATAATAATTAATTTATAAAATATATTCATACCTGACGATTCTCGTTTTTTCCACCGTAAGTCCGCTTGTGAAAGAAACATCGCAATTTAACCCCAGCTCTCGGTGACAAACTCTGATGATTGGTGCTCTCACTTTTAAAAGAACTTCTTTTAAGTCCCATTCATCTGGCTGGCTTTCAAAGCATATTTGAGAATTCAACAAGTATTCACGGGTTTTTGATAACAGCTGTGTTCCATTGTAAGCATTACCTAGAAGAATTTATATGAAGTAGTTTAAATAAAACTGTTAGAATTAAAACCTCTATTGTCAATTTTCAGATATTCATCAACACCAGGTTACAAAAAATAAATGAAATAAGTTGTAATTTCTTACCACAATCAAGAAAAATGTCCACGTCGCTACCGGAAAAGGCGAGATATGATGCTCTAGATCCAAAAACATAAGCCTTAGCTTCTGGATAATGGGACTTTACTATCTCTTCTAAACATTTCAAAACCAGACCAATCTTCTTCTCTACAAATTGTGCTGCATTGGATTCAAGAACCAATGACTCAGCAGTTTCTTCCACATTATTGAGTAAATTCATAGCAGGTTTTATCATTTCCGGTACCGCATAATCTTTGCTTTTTACCAAGTATTTGTGCATTTTATCTTCACAATGCTTCGTGTAGGTATCAGGAAGTCCCATCGACATGCTCGCACAGGGAATGCAAACATCGTAGGAAATGTCCATCCCTTTCGCGACCAACTTTTTCACTTCTCTAACATGTTTCTTTCCTGCTATATGCTCCACAAAATCTATATCATATTCAAATTTCGCGTTACACACTTGACACCAGAATCTTTGAACAATGTACCAAAAATTATTATGTTGTTCAGTAAATTTCTTAAATATATCTTTAGTAAGTTCTTTCTGCTCTTGAGACTCGACTCTGTGATTCTCATCTTTTTCAACATGATTTTTAATGGCATTATCATCATTTTCAATCTCAACCTTGCAAGGGAAACAAAAAGCGACATCATCGTTCACTTCTATCAAGAATTCTTTAGCTAAAGCCAGATCACTGAATTGATCCCGGAAATGTTCAAATTCTAGATCGTTAATGACGAGCTGATCAAGTTTGCGAATATGATCCACGTTAAGCGAGTGTTCATAAAGATTTTGCAGGTTGTTTGGCATTCTCTGATTGCAAACAAGGCACAATCTTTCATCATTTAGCAGGAACGATAATTCAATTCCTGACTTTAGAATTTCCATCTTTCGTTGATCCACATTAAATATATTGGATGGTCCCATTTCGAGAAACATTTTGCTATACTCTTCACTGAAGTGAGGTGTGAATTTATTCTTATTATTGAGGTCGATATTCGGCCTTCTGGGTCTTCTTACCATTTCACTACACAATTCGTCTAAAATACTTTTGGATCCACTAACCAAATTGAACTGCAGGTCAACTTGGTTTTGATTTACATTTCCTGTCTTGCTGTCAGGTTTCGCAGAAAGATCAGAGAGTCTTTTTTTATGGCCATCACTTTGCAAGTGACTGATAATTTCCTCATCCTCAAAGATATCACTTTTGCAGAGAGGACAATATATATAAGGTACAAAATCTCTTGGAAATGTTGAGAGACTATGCTTGTGTTTGCTATGGTTGAGATGGACAAGTAATTGAAAATCACTATCAACAGTAATATTGCAGACATAACATTTATAAAGGAGATTAAATTTTTTAATATTTATGAAAGATTTATTTTTACAAATTTCTTGATTTTGAGCAACATGGATACTTTGAATTTGGTCTTCGTTTTTTGTTTTTCGAATTTTCCTACTGGGTTTATTCCGTATTTCGCTAGTTTGATTGTTCATCTTGGTTATGGGTTCAGGAACTGAGTTAATACATGTTTCATTGTGTTTGGAGTTGTCCACATTTGCAAAGAAAATAAAAAGTCTCCTCTTGTGTTCACTACTATCCAGATGCTTGATTATTGCTTCATCTTCTGAAATATGAACTTGACAAGCAGAACAGTAGATGAAGGGTTTAGAATCTTTCGGTAACTTTGAGATCAGGTTTAAGTGTTGCAACTCGTTGAGATGTTTAAATAATTTTAGATCACTGCCAGCTGTAATATTACAAATGTTACAATAATAAGAAATATTTATATTTGATATGTTCATCAAAACCTTTGAGATTTCTTTTTTTAAAACGATGTTTTCTTTCAAATCAGGTTTAGATTCAGACTTATTTTTTGAGATGCCAAAATCAGGGATATTTTTTTGCTGTTCAAAGTTGATTTTATGCACTTTTCCTTGTGTGTGTAAGACGAAATCGAACGTTTCAAACACGCAAATATGACATAAGATACAACTAAAAACTGTCTTATTATTTACAATAGTTCGTTTTAAAAACGAGGAGACTCGACAACCATTGACTGGCTGAAAGAAGTGTTGTACGATAATATCTTTGTCTGAAAAATTGCTTTTACAGAAGAGGCAGCTATAAGCAGAGGAACGGGAAACGCCTGGAACTGGTTTTCTACCATTTTCATCACATTTTTCATTCGGTTCACAGTCTACATGGCAGGTAACTTTTGCAATGGAATTACAACTGAAGATATTCAGTTCAGAATTTTCATCTTCTCTTATAGTATTGGTCTTGTGCCTTTTACCTTGCGTGTGCATGAGAAGATCATCAAAACTTTTAATCAAAGATGTACAGCACAATCCGCAGCTGTAGATGACTTGATTATCAACAATCAAATGTTTTTTTATAAACGAGGAAGCTAAACAAGATTTTGTGGATTCAAAAAAGTGCTGAGCTATAGAGTCTTTATCTGAAAATGTGCTTTTGCAGAAAAAACAAGTGTAAACAGGTAAATTGTAAATATTTTGAGTTGGTTCAAGCGCAGTACATTTTTCTCCTACATCACATTTTGTACTTGGATTACATTTTGGATTAGGGTTACATGTTACCTTTGGAACGTATTCAAAGACATTCTGCTGTGATTTTTCCCTCCGGTTTTGAGCGTTGTATTTATGATTTATCCCTTGCGTATGTTGAAGCAAACAAACCTCAGAATTAGGCACATTTACGAGGCATAACCCACAGCTCAAAATTTTAGTATCAAGTTTCTTTGGTTTTAATAACGAGGAAATTAAACATCCATTATCTGGTTTTGTAAAATGCTGAACAGTAGTACCATAATCACAAAAAGTGCTATCGCACAGAAAACAGTTGTAGACAGGTAAATTAAAAATGTTTTTAACTGGTTCTTTTGCTTTTAGATTACACACTGAAACTACTTCGCGGTTTGTATTTGGATTACATTCTGAAATAAGGTAACATGTTGTCCTTGGATCGTATTCTGGGACATCCTGTTGTAATTTCTTCCTCGCCCTTTTAGCTTTGTTTTTGTGCCTTTTTCCTTGTGTATGTTGAAGCAAACATGCCTCCGAATTAGGCACATTAATGCGGCATAGCCCACAACTCAAAATCTTCGTATAACATTTCTTTGATTTTAACAGTGAGGAAGAAAGTGAACATATATTGTCTGGTACTGTAAAATGTTGAACGGTGGTGCCATAATCAGAAAAAGTGCTATCGCACAAACAACAGATGTAGACAGGTAAATCGAAAATGTTTTTAACTGATTTCTGTGCTTTTGGATTACGTACTTTAACTATATCACGCTTTGTATTTGAATTACATTCTGAAATGGGGTTACATGTTGTAATTGGATCGCATTCAGTGACATTGTGTTGTGATGTATTCTTCACCCTTTTAGCGTTGTTTTCGTGCCTTTCTCCTTGCGTATGTTGTATCAAACAAACCGGTTCATTGGGTATATTAGTGAGGCATAACCTGCAATTAAACACTCCTTTATTAAATTCGTTTGGCTTGAATAACGAGGTAATTGAACAGCCATTGCCTGGTGCTTTCAAATGCTGAATTATAGTGTTACTATCATGAAAAGTGATATCGCACAGAAAACATGTGTAGACAGGTAAATTGGAAATGTTGGGAACTGGTTCATATGTCCCAAAACTATCCTTTTTAGCATTTAATGTATGCATTGTTCCTTGTTGATGCTCCATTAAAGATTCTTCAGACTCCATTTGCACGTTGCATGATTTGCAGTCAAGAGGTTTTAGTGAATTCCGTAAATGCCTATTTCCTTGTTGATGTTCTATTAAAGTTTGTTGACAGTCGACTTTTATGTTACATAATTTGCAATCGAAAGATTCTGATGTTTGTTCAATCTGCTTCGATTCATGATTTTGCATGATTGATATTTGTGTTCCAGTATTTTTTATTTGGGAATTCCGTTCCTGCTTTTGATTGTTCGATTCTCCTTCCGCAGGCACATGCATGGCTTCCTTCAACTTTTCATTACTTATATCATTTTGTCCACCAAAAGCCTCGTTTGGTTGATGTTTAATTTTTTTTAAATGTTTAGTTGTTTCAATGTGTTCAAAAATACTGTCCACATGATGCATTACACAGTTACAAATGTGACAACGATACTCAGAAGGTCGAATTTGCAATATATAATTGTCTACTAGTAATTGCAAGTTTCTTTCCGTGAGAAAAGAAAATTCGCATTCCAATTCATTATCTTGTGCTCGCTTTAACGTATTATGGCATATGTTGGCAGACTCAACATGAGCCAAAGCTTCTTTTTTAGTTTGAAGGAAGTTTTCACACAGGTTGCAATAGTATCCGTTTTCTTGTTTGCGTATACGATTCTCAAGGAATTGTCTGAACATTTTGTAAGTGAAATTTATAAGAATATTTTAGCTTTTATTTTCTGCATCGAGAGCAATTTTTTGGTTGAAGAGAACTGTAAAGAAATAAAAGAAGTACAATAAGTGAAGAGTAGCACGGAATACTAACGGTAATTTCAAAGGGAGGGTCAAAAAACATTACCATAAATCTAGTTTTCGATGTATATTATTATTATTATTAAATTCACATACCGCATTTTCTAAAATGATGTAGATATGAAATTTTTTAACACTTGTTTTCAATAGAAAATTCGTTTTTACGAATGTTTATCTTTTTTTTCTAAGACCGTATATTTCCTAAGAAAATTAGGAATTTTTTCGCATCTTTTAGTTTTTATATCTTTAAATCAGACAGCGCAAGTGGTGCTTTGAACACTGAAAACAGAAAACTTTACATCGCGCTCATAGAATAAAAGAAGAATTTTTGGGGTGCAAGGTTTTTTTAACTTCTACTGGGAAGCACACCTGATCAGGATTTTTTTTATTGTGAAAAACTGCAATATTAAAGTATACTTCATTCATTTAGTTTGAATCCGCTTTCACTAAAATAGGTGTAACAATGCGAAAAAATATAATTTTTGAAGAAAAATCAGTTTTGTCAAAAGTGGACGTAGGTATTGTAGGTATTACTTTATTTTTTAAGAGGAGAATTCAAGGTTCATTTTACGTCACTTACAAATTTTTACCATTATTTTCCTAGATTTTGCTAGAAGTTGAAGTTGAACTATAAAAATTGGCCAAAATCAGAAATTATACGGGTCTTTCTCACTCACTAGCTCTGTCCTTATTCATAAAAAAAACGAAAAAATTAATAATTTTCCTAGGAAAAATAAGTTCTTAGAAAAATAAGGATAAATATTCGAAAACTCGGAATTTTGTACTAAAAACAAGTGTTAAAAAAATTTAATATTTACATAATTCTACCAAATTATACATGAGAATTTAATAAATAAACATATCAATACATTTTTTTAAGAATGGCTTGGAAAAAGTTGTTTTTTCGGAAACGGCTCGCCGTTTGCAAATAATGTTTTGGCAAATTACAGTTATCCAATGGACTCTCATTGCGAAATTTATGAGATAAAAAAAATCTCAACGCTGATCTCCTTAATTAGTTAGATAAATACAATTTGTTTAAAGACCGAACTCACTATCAATATTTTACTACTTTATTGCGTCTACATTTTTTATTTTTTACAGATCTCAAATTTTTTTGTAGTTAATTTTTATTAGCAGAAAGTCCTCAAATATATCAGAAAAAGATCTCTTGTTATTTTTAAGGTATTATTTTTAATTTTGTTAATGACAGGGGAGGACAGGGGCTAAATCCGTGCAGAAATTCGCATGTATTTACTGTTACAAACTGTTATAACCAAAATAAAAAATAAAGATAAAACCTCAAACCTAAGGTGGTTACAGTCCGAAATGTCTTAGGCATTTTTAGTTTTGAGTAAGGGATGTGTAGGCGGAGGGATTTATTAGTCACGTGTTGCTTATTCAATCAACACACTGGTCCCACAACACCACTCCGATGCGGGTCAACCCCACTTGAAGAGTTGACACTCTTCGTCACATATTTTTTATGGACAATTTTCCTCCACACATCCCTGTTCTAGCATATACAGAATTATTCTTTTATCTTGAGACATCGAAATATCTCAAGAAATACGTATCTAACGAGAAAATTGTCTGTAATAAAAACTTTTCATTTTCGAGGGAGAAAAGCAACCCCGCCAAAATTTACCCCACCCCCTGGGGGCGGAAAAATTTCAAATGGGAACCTATATTTTTTATTACAGATTCAGATTCCCCATAAAAAAATACGTAAGTTTTATTTGAAAAGTTTTTTTTCCATTCGCGCCAGATGGCGCTGCATTGGCGAAAAATGGCACTGTTGACTGTTCAAGAAATGCACTTTCAAACAAATAATAAAAAAGACGTGTTGAGTTTTCTCAGGAGAACTATTCAACTGTAATCAAGTCAATTTTTAACACCCCTTCCACTCACCTGGGAAGAGTGTTAAAGTGGAATAGAAAAATTAGACAGCTCAATTTTATTTTTAAAACGCAAGCTGCTCATTTTGACTCCAAGTATGCAAGCAGTCAATGAATTAACTACTTTTAGCGCTACCCAGGAATAACGACGTGGACGTAGTAGTTGTTTCTTTTGGGGTGCTTTTTTCGGTGAGTCCCCTTGCCTCTCACAAACGAGGTGCTTGTTTTTGATAAACATTTTACATGAAGTGCTCAAAATGGTGTCCTCCCACTTCGATACACTTGTTACTCCGCGCTTCGAAAGTTTGCACACAACTGCGGAGTGTGTCTGGTGTTATTTGGTTACAAGCAGTCCTGATTCGCTGTTTCATGTTCTCCAGAGTTGTTGGCACTTCTTGATAAAGTAGATTATTTAAATAACCCCACAAAAAGAAATCCGGCGACTTAAGGTCTGGCGATCTGGCAGGCCAATTTACCCGACCTCCTTTACCGATCCAGTGACCGCTGAATTCGCGATATAGTACTTCACGCGCGATTGCCGAATAATGCGCTGGCCAACCGTCATGTTGAAACCACATGTTCTGTCGCACTTCCAAGCTTAGGTCTTCAAGCAATGTTGAAAGTTCATTTTCCAAAAAGTTACTGTATTTATGACCGTTTCAAGTACTATCAATAAAATACGGACCGATAAGTTGGTATCCAATTACTCCACACGAAACGATCACGGACCAAGGACGCTGACGCTCAACTTCATGTTATGTCGATTAACCGTACCGTAGTTCGTAAAAGACAACTCATCTGAGAACACTCGAAAAAAGAAATTTGGGTTTCCTTGTATTTGCTGAAGCGACCATTGATAAAATGTCACTTGGTTCTGAAAATCATTGCCATGAAGTTTGTAATGCTGTTAAATATGAAAGAGATGATATTTGCTACGTTTTAATACGCTCGAAACACTGCTTTGAGACATTCCGGAGTCACGGCTTAATTGCCAAGTACTGTCAGGGGGGTCATAAGCGGCTGCGGCTAATATCGCGATTTCATTATTAACTGCAGTAATAGTTTTTCGACAATTCTTTTTTTTCGCTTGTACACTTCCATCACTGGTGAATTTGTTGAACATCCGGTAAAAAGAAGCGAGTGACCGTACACTGCTTATTGGAAAACGTTGAGCATAACGAGTAACAGCATCCTCGATATCCCTGCCACTTTCTCCATGAATGAGAATCATTTCAATTTTCTCTTATACATATAAAACCTCCAATGTAAAAGTAATGAGGTCAAGTAACGAGGGAATACAACGACACCCAATCAAACGCTAACGAACGTGAGCAGCACAACCAAACCAATATATATATATATATATATATTCGGTTCGGCGAAACGCCCACATTGAGTG
>JAABKJ010012711.1:0-10463 GCA_011634705.1 Andricus grossulariae
ATACAATTTTTAACGTGAAAAATCGATATATCGCTGATTTTCTCGAAAACTATCACTTGTACGAAAAAATGTATGCATCGAAGAAAGTGTGTTTTAATGAGATGTACAACTTTTATTTGAAACATTTTTTTTATTTTGCATATTAGCTGAGATAAACGCAAAAAACCATGATTTGTATGGGGTTTTCATGGTTTTTACCATGAAAATAGACTATTCGCTAATTTTCACTATCATATTCGTAATCAGCGTGTCAAAATACATAAGTACACGGAGCCCGAAGAAAATCGGACATATGTCCTTTTCGGAAGTACACCCCAGATCTTTTTTGAATATATTCATTATTTTGAATTACACCATAATTAACCTTGAAAAATATTCGTTGCAGCATGGTCAACTATAAGATGCAAATACAGTTCACCTTGTACTGGCTTCTATTCTTCACTACGACAAAATGTATTCCGTTGTCCGAATTATCTCGAGAAGAGACAAATGATGATGAAGATGATTATAATTGCAATAATCAAAGCATAACTTTGAATTTTGAAAATATCGTTTTATCCGATATTGGACCGAATTTCATCGCTAGTCCTCTCATCTCGTGTTTGAGTCTACAGGGAAATCAAATTAATACAATATCGCCCTATGCTTTTGATAAGCTTCCCAACTTGACTTATTTGGACCTAACAAACAATAGATGGCATGGGCAACAGATGTTATCTAATGGCGGACATAAAAGTTTAAAGACACTTATTTTGAATAATGTGATGTTGTTGACGCACTATGCCTCCTATGATAATAATTTGATGCATATAAACGCAACGTATCCTGCATTAGAAAAGTTATTTCTGAGAAATAATTACCTATATGAAATTACAGGAAGCTACGAAGCTAATTTTCCTAAACTTTTATATTTAGATCTTAGTAATAACCAAATTAAAAAATCCGGGATTCGCAGTAGATATAGTACTTCAGTAAACGATTTCTCATGGTTACCTAAATCACTGAAATATCTTGAGCTTGACAATAATCTCTTAACGTCATTGTCACTCACAAATCTGAATGAACTTGAATTTTTATCAATACGCAATAATAATCTAGAATCTATATTATTGCAGAACCTAAATAAGCTTGAAAAACTTTCAACTACAGGCAATAAACTCGAATCACTGTCATTAAAAAATTTGAATGGTCTCAAGCAACTTTCAGCTAAAGACAATAAACTCAAGGGCCTCTCATACAGTCAGTTCCAAGGCACACCTGAACTTGAAGACTTGAATTTAGCAAACAATCAAATTTCCGATTTTGATGGTCGGATTGTTGATTTCATACCAAAATTGCAGAACCTTACCCTAGAAAACAATCTGTTAACTGATGTTCCTGTAATAAGAGATGCACCCCGTTTGCAGTTTTACTCTCTCCGTTGCAATAAAATAAGCAAATTAGGGTCCAATAATTTTAATAGTATGCGGAATTTAACATTCTTGGATCTAGATAATAATGAGATTTATGAGATAAATTCGGCTACATTTTCTCATCTTGAAAAATTGGAAACCCTCTCTTTGGGCAGGAATAGACTTTCGAATCTTCCTGCTCAATGGATGCTAAAAATGCAAAACCTTAGACTTCTTAATTTGGAAGAGAACCATTTTACAAACTTGGAAGCTCTGGAATTGAACGACAGTCCATCTTTGATGCAATTGTTTTTACAAAATAATCCTTTGAAATATTTGCGTGCCCATTCGTTAGATTCGGTACCTGAAAATGTTACTATAGAACTAGATACATCTCTGTCGACCATATCCGATTGTAAAAAGAATGCCGATGATCAAGGCTATTAGTATTAAAAACGAATGATTAATTTTGGTTGATAATCGATTATGTGGCTTTTTGTATCGCAAATTTCTAGAGTATATAGCAAATGTAGTTTGAAAAATTAAATCGTAGCCTAGTACGTAATGTTATGTAAGACAATATAATGTGATATTCTTTATTATATCTTAATATTGATACCAATTTTTTCGTAATTACAAAGTGAATATATTTACTCCAATCATACGAATAGATTATGAAGTGAAAACAATTGTGTGTCTAATTGTCTGGCTACATTAACTTTTAATTGTTAATTGAATTATTTCTTTTTCATTGTCGAAATGTTACAATATATGAGGTGACAAAAATAATTACAACTTTAGGTTATAACTAGTATTTATGATAGAAATGCTTATGTATTATTTACTAGATGACACATTATACAGCAATACTGAACATGTTTATTAAACCTAGAAAATACAACTTCACCTGTCTTATTATTTTTGAGCAATAGTCCAATGTTCCTAGATGAAAGAAAGCTTATGATTACACATACATAATATTTAAATATAATTAACAGTTTTAAGAGGATTTTGAGCTATAGTAAAATTATTATGTAAGGTATAAAGTCTAATAACGTTTTAAATTGGTATAAAATGTATTCAAAATAACTACAATAAATATTACACAAAACTGAGTACACTAAAATTATGTTTGACAAAATTTTCTGGCCGTAACGTATATTTAAGGATACATATATTAATTTTTATATACATATTACATTTATAATTTCTACATCGGGTATGGGTTTTGATTCAGTAGATAAAGAAAGCATTGGCTAGACACATCCATAATGTCTCACCAGGGATGCCATTTCTACTTATTGAGCACGTTTTAAATGTATTTCGAGCCGTTCAACAAATACGTAACACTTTTTCCTGACCCCCCTGCCCCCTCCATATAACGATTTTTCTATTGTAAGTGTATGTAACTGTAACATTAACGCAACGTTCGAGGCCACCCCTTCTCCCCCTCCCATCGTTACGTATCTTTTTGGACGGTCCCGTTTAGCATTTCAAGTAATTCTAATCATAATTTAAAATTCAATCAAAAAGTATTATTTAATTTTTTATTGGCCAAAAGTCAGTTATGAAAGTATATTTAACTATCTAAATCAGCTGAGCTACGTATTTTCAAATTACAATTTAGATTTCAGGTTTCAATAAGTTAATTCAATAATGATTTGTAAGTTAAGTTATAAATCATATGAATGATTTAGAAGAATTTACGAAGGAAAGAAAGCTTAATTTTTATCAGATAAAGCTCATTGATTATCATGTGAGGGAATTTTACCTGGGTTAATTATTTCCAGAATGTTAAATTTGATTTGTCTTATAGGAATTTCAATTTTACATAAGAATGCATAAAGTGAAAAGTATTTTCTGGATATTAGGTTGGGTTGAAATAAATGTTCAATTCGAAATCGATACAACTAAAAAATGTAGCGTATTTGGACACTAATAATGTATAATTAATTTGAAATCGATAGATATGCAGCTTGGTTATCCGCGCTCTAAAAAAAAAAAAATCTTACAAATTTCTTGTTTGAAGAGTTTTTAAATTTTCTAGAGTTTCAATTTCATTTTTCAAGAAATAACTCCTATTTTATTCACCCCTTTCTTCTGAATTTTTTTTTCGATATCCGTGTAATGACGAGTAAAATTTTTTCGGGTACTTGAAAACTTATCAGTGACAAAAAAGCGCTAGGAAAAAAATCGCCAAGACCCAGGAATAAAAATTGGAAATAGGGTGAATATAGCGAAATTTAATGAAATTGTCTTCATAACTTGTAACTTAACATTTTTTCTGAGCATGTGTGGGCTTTTATAACACAGAAATACACTAGGAAAAAAATCAGAAAGGCCCGGGAATCGAAATTGGAATTACAACAGATTTTCAAAATTATAATTTGCTATTTGATCTGCAGAATGTTTCTTCTAGTGTATTCAATGCAAAAAAAGCCACGCATGCTCAGAAATATTTTTAAACGAAAAGTTATAAAGTTAATTTCAGTTAATACAATAATCAGAATAAGAAATTCGCTTTGTTTCCAATTTTTATTCCTGCATCTTGTTGATTTTTTAAAGTGTATTTCTATGCAAAAAATTGGTAAGACATTTTGGTCCTCCAGGAATGTAAAAAAAAATAGAAACTCAAGAAAATTTAAAAACTCTGTTGACAAGAATTTTTTCAATCTTCTTTTGATCTATCGATCCCAGATAATTATACTTTTTTTTAGGATTCTAATGCACTACTTTTTCGCATTGTATCGGTTTTGAATTCCCGAATTTTTTATTTTCGGCACACCCTGATGAATATCTAAAATATGGGTTTCAAACCAAAATAATTTCTATTTAAATTTACACATACAAATTTAGCTTTTGGTTTCAAATTTCCGCCTGTTAAAAATTCCTCTAATTCGGTTCACGATTTAAAATCAGGTCTCAAAAACATGATTCAAATGGTTGTCACAATCGCTCTATGGAGACAAGAGCCTTGGCAGCCTTTTCTGAGTCCAGGCCAGAGTACAGCTCTTATTCTTGTCCCATTTGGATTAGGAGAAGAATGATGTCTTGCATGGATTTCTTTTCTAAATCCAATTCCCTGTGCCACGTCGAGAACTAAAGGTGTTGACCTTGCTAAACAAGCCCAAGCGAGGCATGAACAAGCATTTGCATAGGTCTTAATTTCCAAACAACCCTTTAGACACGGAAAGTCATAGAGGGTTCTCTCCAGTTGACTGATCACTTGCTCAGCGACTTCCTGTATTCCCGTTTGTGCGCCGGAAGTTGCCAATTGGCGTCTGATGCACTCTTCCAATTCGGGAGAAACATTGCCGCTCGTGCTTACGGCCTGTGAACTCATTCCATTTAAAATCTTAATGGCCTCCAGTCTTCGGGAGGTCTGAATTATCCCAGCGACTCGCCACGACAGCTGTAACAGAAATAATTACGAGATCAGATTGAAAAGGGTCTTTAATTCAAGTTCTTTCTTAATTAAAGCTTTCTGCGATACTGAATTCAGAATTGCAGATTTATTATTCAAGTATCGGACTCGCTTTTTAAACAGGTAATGATTTATATTTTGTGGTCCTTGAGATTTTTTCTAGTTAGAACGTTTATACATGTTTTATTTAATATTTATTCCGGGGTAAAAATTAATTGTTCTTTTCAAATTAACTTAGAAATTCTTGTCCTTCGCTATCTTCATAAGCTTGATGCTTGAAATATTATATATATTGGTGGTCCAAAAAAATTATTTTTCTGATTTTTGAAAGTCTCACCCCCTCATTTAGTGTCTTTTTGTAAACAAAAATTTTTCTAATTTTTTGAGATTTAAAAAAAAATGTTTAGAGGTAGGGCACGGCCTTTAAAGTACCCCAAAGCGTTAAAAATTCAGTAAGTCCTCGAATTTTGAAAAGAATCGTAAAAACTTCAAACAATGATTTAAAACTACCATGTGAGCAGTATGGAAGCCTGCAATTTTTTTTCAAAGATTTAATTTACCCCCAACTTTGCCAAAACTCACCCCTGAAGAAACTAAAAAGTAATTTTTAAGTGTCTATTCTGAATTTTATGAAAGTAAAATGAAAATTTAAGTGAAAAATTATATAAAAAATGTCATTATACAAATATGAAACACGGTGCCCCTAAAATAAACATTTTTTCCCTTTTCACCCTTAAAAATCCATAAAAAATTACATTTTCTTTCTTTAAAACATTTTCTTTCAATATGAAGAAATTTATATTAAATATTTTTAATAATCAGTTTTAGAGAAAGAAAATGTCATTTTTAATGGAGCATTAAGGGTGAAAAGGGGAAAAATGTTTATTTAAAGGGCAATATTTTTCATATTTGTATAATACAAATTTTTATATAATTTACCCATTGAATTTAAATTTTACTTTCATAAAATTCGGAAAAGATGTTTAAAAATTACTTTTTAGCGTCTTAAGGGGTGAGTTTTGCCAAAGTTAGGGGTAAATTGAATTTTAAAAAATGTTGTCAGGCTTTGTACTGCGCACATAGTAGTTTTACATCATCGTTGTCAAGTTTTTACGATTCTTTTGAAAATTCAAGGACTTACTGAATTTTAACGCTTTGGGGTACATTAAAGGCCGTGCCCTACCTCTGAATATTTTTTTTCAAATATAAAAAAATGAGGACATTTTTTTTCACCAAAAGACACAAAATGAGGGAGTGAGACATGAAAAGGGCCGGATAAATTCCGGCATTTTAGGACCAAAATGAACCCTTTAAGTTGAAATACGAGTCACCGGAGCATTTGTGAAGTTGGAACTTCGAAAAACAGTTTTTTGAGAAAAGCACATCTAAACTTGGCGAGTGCTACAAGCACACATGTTATATTTTTTCTTTGGACATGCAATATAGCTGCTTCCGATTACTATCTGGATGTGAGTATAGTCCTAATTAATTCACTATAGGTCTCACTATAATCCAAGACTCAAACCCAAAAATAATAATTTGAACCTTAAATTTGAAAAACGCGAAAATCTCCTAAACTAGAACCGGACACAAGGGCCCTTCTCATACGGACGCCCACCAATTTTTTCAAGTAAACGGTGTTCTAAACTATAAGAATAAAAAAATCCTGACTGACAGTGGTTTTTTATTATGAATTATTTTTTTTTGAAAATATCTTTCATAAATTAAGTTCTTTGTCCCCTGGTCCAAATTAAAGAATTCGATTAGGTTTTCTAGACATTTCATAGTTATATATTTTAATATTTGAAGCAATTTTTCAATATTTTTTGAAATGAGCATGAGCAACTATAGTGAGAAATTTACGATTTTGATTTTTTACCCAACTAGGTTTTAGTAAAGTATTGATTCTTATTTCTACCACGTCTAAAATCAGTGAAAAATTTTACGTATGAAAAAAAAACAAATTCAGTTGATTGTTTGATGATAGTTTTATAATAATGTATGGGTAAGAAAGTTTTCCAGGCATTTTTTGTCTTAGGACAGGTGTTTGCATGTAGGTAATAAAGTCTCGCATTTTAAAGTTTCTCATTTAAGGCTCACATTTTAAAATTGGTAGCTTTCGAAGTCCCAATTTCATGTAAAGGTTCAGCAATAGACGAAGTAGAAGCAATAGTTTTAAATTTAATTTTGTTTTTATTTTTTAACATTCGGTCCAATCGATACCAGTGATTACTTCACCCATTGTCAAAACGTAATTGTATTTATATGTGAAAGAAAAACAATCGCGCTAAATAAATTTTAAAAGCTATTTTAGTAGCAGAAATTCATACTGCTTACTCAACGATTTTTCTGGTTCCATGATGCCTTCACATCGAACCGGTTTTCATAATTCAAACAAAAAATTCTGTAAGACAATTTTTTTTCCGTGTAAGATTCTTCTGCTGCCTACTTTAAAGGCTAACAAATCCAATGCTTTCAAATTGAAGTTTCTTGACTTAGAATCATTAAAAATGAAACCTAATTTTAACTTGAATCATTTCAAAGTAGACACTGCTTAAGACTAATGATCTAATTATCAGTTAGAGGAGCTCGACTCGATTGTTTGGTTTAAACTAAGGCACGTAGTTTAAAAAAGTTGATTACTAATTCAAAATAAGAGATATAGCCAGTTGAAAAGTCTTCGTCTGCAGAGGCTTTGGATCCGAATAAGGACTCGCTGTTCTCCTAATAAAGTCGTAATTTAAAAGGCAGAGCAAGGCGCGTCTCCCATGGGATTTTATCGTGCTCTCACGCATAAGTATAGGTACGTATGTGTAAAGTCAGGATATGTGCTCAACGAAGCTCTCTGTATACTTTATAGAAAGTCTACATTGTACGCTTGTACTGTACTGCATACACTTCGCCAAGAGCAGCTCTTGAACAAACACTTCTTCCGAGCCACGTGTCTACCCCTTCAAATATGAAAACTAACATTCTCGAATCACGTAACATGACAATTCACACATGAATTAGCGTACTTTAAATTAAATTTGTTATTTTAGAAATTCTTTTATACTCAGTAGACACGAATATTTCACATTTTTGCCATTAAATTCAGTCTAGTTTATTTAGATTTAAGCAAAATTGATCTGATTTCAATAAAAAAAATTATTTCTTATTTTAAGACTCAATCCTGAAATTCAGATAATGATATCTTAAATTTAGAACAATTTTATTTAATCCTAAAAAATTTGTCTACTTTTCAAGACGAACCATTTTCAAGATGTAAGAACTTGGACTTTACCGTGAAGGAAGCACTCATTTTTCTTAAGTAAAACATGAAAATTCTTGATTGAAAGTAAGTAATGCCTTTAACTTTCAGTACAAAGTTTTGTCAGCTTATTAGGGAACGTCCACTAATTACGGAAGAATTATTTTTGAAATGTTAGACCCCTTCTACCATATTTACGTAAGATATATAATATAGATATAATAATTTATCAATTATTTCACTGTAAACGAGATTTAAAAATATTTCAAGGTAGTTTAAAAGATTTAAAAGAGTTCCAGTGATCTAAAAGGATCTCAAAAGATTTCAAAGAATTTTAAGGTATTTAAAAGTATTTTTAAAAAAATTTACGAATTTAGCAAGATTTTTCACAGATTTCAAGAGTTTGAAGGAATTGCCTTTTACAATTTCAGAGAGAATCTCAAGTTTTTCAAGGGATTTTACAAGATTTTCAGGGATTTCAAGGAGTTTAATCAGATTACAAGAGACTTTACGGGATTTTTAAGGATTTCAAGAGATATCGAAGTAATTTCACGAATTTTTAAAAATGTCAGATTTCAAAAGATTTTTAATTATTCTGAAAGATTTGTATGGATCTCAAGAGATTTAAATGTGTTACGACGATTTCACGTGATTTCCAAGGATGTTAAGTAAGTTCCAGAGATTCCAAAGTATATCCATGGATTTTAAAGGATTTCAAAAGATATAACAAAAATTTCAAATATAGATTTGGAATTCTCAGGTATCTTAAAGTATTATAAGGAATTTTAATGGTAACTTGAAGTTTACAAACGATTTCAAGCATTTCAAAAGATTTCACGGAATGTTAAATAATTTTAAGGGATTTACACAGTTTTTGAAGGATTTCAAAGAATTTCCAGGGCGTCTAATCGTTTTCCCCTTAAGGGGGTCTACCTTTTCGGGTTAAGAAAAGCAATTTTTTGCGATTTTTTTATGATAAAAGAGTGATAAACAAGCGCGTTACAGCCAATATACGAGGGATCCAAAAAAAGGCGTTTTGCGGTGAGTAAAGTGGCTCAAGCCTGGATCATCCGAAATAAAAAATCCAACAATATTCGTTAGTTAACGGGTTTTACCTGAGATTGAACAAAACTAGATGTAAAAATATTTATTTTTCACGAAATGGCGGACTTTTGAAGTCAAAAGTCAATTTTGCGCTATAAAATCGCTCCTTTTTAGACCATAAAAAACAAAAAAATTCATTAAAAAAAAAGATCGTTTAATTCCATCAGTTTTATATCTAAAATAACTGATGAAAATTGAAAAGCAATCGGCGAAGCCGTTCTTGAGATATCTTACTCACCGACTTTGAAAACCTTGTTTCGAATTCGACGTATGCATGGCTCGGTGTTCACGCTCGAAGCCGCTTCACTTTAAATGGTATATTCCCGTGAATAATGCTCGGATCTTTATGGAATTTTCAGAGAATACTTTTGAAACGTTATACATTTGGAAATTATGATAAAAAAAAATCGATTTTTCAAAACCCAAAATGGTAGGGATCCTCTTAAGAGCTTTATGGTTAAACTGTGGTATTTTTATTCTTTATTTATGGAAATGAGCGATGAGTTGTTTTTGAGAATATACCGTCTGTTTTGGCGATTTGTAACTCTTCTGATGGAGATGAAAAAATGTTGTTTAGTATAGTCGCCATAGGGTTTTTTATGTCCTTTCAAAACTTGAAAAAATGTTGTTCTATGAAAAAAGTCAAATTTATTTTTGACGCAAATCTATTAAAGGAAAAAACCTAAGCTTTCTTTTGAGATGCAAAAATGAAAATATTTGCCCTTTGTTCAAAATAAGTAAAATTTGTTTTTGACTTTCATTTTTGAAGGTCAAATATTTACTTTATCAAAAAATTATTATGATCAGTGTAAGGACGAATCGAAACTATACTCGGAGAAATTTTTTTATCGACATTAGAAGAGGTAAAAGTAAAAAATCCCCAAATTTTCACCCCTTCCCCCTCCAAATGATAAAATTTTTTCCTCATAAACTATTGTCCTAATAGCACAACACTTTGAGCATGTTTAACTTAGATTGATCAAATTTGATTTTTTTAATGAGTAAACTTGAGAAATAATGCCACAAATTTATCTTACATTTCAGTAGTGGTAACTGAATTTTTAGTTTTATGTAACCGCATAAAACTTAAGTCACAGTTTTTGCAAAATTCTGGATTGAAATTCCTACTAGTTAAAGTTATAAAACTTACGAATTTTTATCTGGGAGTTGAGTTTACTATATTATGATATGTTGTATTTGTGTCTTCAATATATATATATATATAATTAAAAACTAAAGGTTAACAACCACTGCAGGGTCCCACTGGGAGCAACTGTCATCTAAAAAATGACAT
>JAABKJ010012712.1:0-10463 GCA_011634705.1 Andricus grossulariae
ATCATCTTGCGTGTGCTTCGGTCAAGTTGCTTCAACTCATCGACGTTCCATTTTACTGCACCAAACGTGTAGAGCAGCAATCGATTATTATTATGAGAAGTTGTAGGCTCCGGAAGCTACGATCAGGATTCCTTAAAGCAACCAATCCCGACGCAACTAGAACGTGTACGTCATCCACTTCTGATCCTTCTGTCCTATAAGGTAAGCAAGAGGGGGAAATTTACGCGACACAATATCGATCAACACTGTTCCTTGGAGTCAGGGCTCTAGCCGCGGATGACCTTACGCCGAAGACGGGACAGTTAGAGAGAAAGGTTTCACCTCTGGATACTTTTTGAGAGCTGCCAATCTTTCTAGAATGTTATGAGGAACAGTGTTGACGGACCAGATGAAGTTATTGATTATTCCACAATCGATTTTCAGTGTTAGTTGCATTATTATATTGATACTCGCCAGTATTACGTAATTTTCCGCAAACCTTGCCCATTTCCATCTCTTTTTGGTTACAGAATTATTGTCCGCCTTTTTATTACATTTTAATGAAAGCTTTATTTAAAAAAATCTTTTATTGATGCATATTATTTTATGATTTTAAGTATTCCACAAATATGTAATCTTTATTATATCATATTTTAAAATCTATGGTAGTGAAGAGTATACTGTTTGGTCAACTGCTATATGATTCTATCAATTTAATATATAATTTCTCATTCTGTCCACTTCTGCCGAAGCATCGTTGTTGTACGGTTTATTTTCACCTCATTCAAATTATATATTATTATTAGGATTGATGAACTGTCATATCATTCTTATGTATCAATTTCTTATTAATTTCTGAATAAGATTTGGATTTAGCATTTCCATATTAATTTTGAAAACTTCCTTTTGAAGGAGGGGCGTGGATCCGTCGAAACTCAAATTTGATATTATCATATATTGTCATTGAAAAATGTTATTTTTTTGGTTGAGCTGGAAAAGGAAACGGTAGTGGCTTATTTCAGGACATTTTCATTGACAGCCATACTCTTGGCATTTTTTGAAAGTAATAAGCATCTTTTTTGGAAATTGATGGGGGCGTGACGATTGAGTGGGAACTCGTGACAACTAAAATTCAATATAATTATGCATTGTCATTTTTTTTACCAAAAAAAAAGTTTTCAAAGTTTCAAGTTGATTGGATAATATGAAGTTTATTAAAATTGAAATGCAAGATTTGACTTAGACAAAAATTCCTACATAGCAAGTCAACTAGAAGCTTGTACACATTTTTTTGTTTATTACTTATAACGTGCATAAAATGTAAAATGAATCGAATTATATCTTGCGGTTAAGCGGAGTCAAAATAGGATGTAAAAAATTTCAAATCGCAGAGTTTCGGAAAAATTTGTAATGTTATTTTTGTTTCTTAATCTGCATAATATGCATAATTTTCAAATAATTTTCTTTCAGCATAGAGAAACTTTCTCACGTTCAAAGTTACTTACAAAAAGTTGACAAGATCGGATTGTTAAAAATAACGAGTTAATTTGAAAAAATAAACCACTTATCAGTTTTAACGATCTGATCATCTGCATTTTTTTAGAAGTACATTTTGAACAGAAGAAAGTCTTTCTATGGTGAAAAAAATTATTTATAATTTTTAGGGCTTCTAGATTTTTTATTCTCAGGTCTTCATAAAACATTAAATTTCTTCTGCATAAACTCAAATAAAAAATCTGAAAAAATTGTAAGAATTGGGTACATTATGCGGATTAAGAAAAATAGGCCGTATTCGGTAGGAATAGGGGGAGCTGGAAAAGAGGCTATTTGAACTGAAATTTTGGTACGTATAGCTGGAGTATGGCTGGATTTTTTTGGGTACGCGTATACACTTCCAAAGAAATAACATTAATGAACCCATGAGAAAACTTTTGAGTATTGAGGCGCTTTCAATTCATATTTTTTATTTTGATCCAGTCAAATAAAAGCTTGTAAAAATGTGTTGGTTAATTTTTTCAACTTGAATTTAATAGAATTTTGTATTGCTATCGGAAATACGTATCTTTGCAAAGTTTCAAGTCGGTGGGATATATGGAAGTATGTGAAACCTGAAATTCAAGATTTGCCTCGGACAAACATACCCACATAGCAAGTCAAATAAAAGCTGGTAACAATTTTTTTGTTAAGGATTTTTCAACTTAAATTATATAAAATTTTACATGGTCATCGGAATTACGCATGTTTTCGAAGTTTCAAGTCGATTTGATAAGTGGAAGTGTGCCAAAATCCAAATGCAAGATTTGAATGTCACAAACATATCCACGTAGCGAGTAAAAGAAAAACTTGCCATGATTATGAGCACATTAACAGAAAAATAAAAATACTTGTTAGAGAAAGCAAGGGTAAAATCAAAGTGGAAGACGAAAGGAAAATGCAAAACCCTTTCAAAGGAAGTAAGAAATGATTTTGGAACTTGAGCAAGGGCAATAAGAAAGTAAGTAGTAGTACAGAGTTAGTCTGAATTAGGAATATAAAAGGTAAAATAATGTGGAATACGGATGGAGTAAAAGACGGTTATAGGGATTTTCACGAGGAATTATTGGAGGGTGAAGCTATGGAGCAGCATAACTGCGACATAGAAGACGATACATCGAAAAACCCGGTTGAAAGGATCTGTGCCTCTGAGATTAGGGATATAATTAAGAACATGAAGAATGGTGAAGCTGCTGGTGTAGATGGTATTAACGCTTAAATGCTTAAACGCGGTGGAGAATATATACCTCATAAGCTGAGCGAGTAATAAATTTATGTACCGAGATGGATGAATTTCCCCAGGACTGAAAAAGACGACTATCGGCCCATTATAAAAAGAAAAGGGAAATAATAGCAACTGCAATACTTGCAGAGGTATAAGCTTACTAAGTACAGCAGGAGAAATATATTCAAGAATACACTCATTTGTAGAGTGATAAAAGTAACAGAAGAAAAGATCCGGGAAGTTCAATGTAAATTTATGCTAGGAAGATCGGGTGCGGATGAAATATTTAGCTTAAGACAGATTGCAGAAAAAAGTTTCGGGGTAAACGAAAAAGTTTTATGTGCATTTGTTGACCTGGACAAAGCTATTGATAAGGTGGATATAATTGAGCTTTTGGAAGTCCTGAAAAAGCACGGAACCAATGGATGGCCCCTAAATGCAATACAACCAATATGTGCAGGTAGCAAGGCGAGAGTGAGGGTAAATGGACAACTGAGTGACTGGTTCGATGTAAAGCAAGGTGTTAGGCAACGATGTGTTATGACCTCTTGGTTGTTTATTACATTTATGGAAAGGTGTTTAAAGATGGCCCTCTTCAACGAAGATGGTGTGGATTTTGGGGCAGTGAAGGTGCGTGGGCTAGCATTTGCAGACAATAAGGTCGTTATGGCAGAGTCAATCGAAGGCTTGTAAAGAAAGTTTTGCAGTCTGAATACTAACGCGAATTATATAGGCTCCAAAATTAATGTGAATAAAACAAAAATTATGGTATTAAAAGAAAATCGTGATAAAAAAGTATGCAATGTTGCCTAATACGAACAGAGGATAGAAGAAGTTAATACGTGCGTGTCTTGGTAGTTTATTTACTACTGACAAAAAGATCGTTGGAGTGAATAAGGCGTATAAACCAGGGTAGGAAGTTTATCGAAAGTGTAAGAGCCATTATCAGAAGTAAAAATATAACAAATAACTTAACAATTTTATTATATAATTCTGTACTTGCACTCACTATACTGTAAGGTAACGAGACCTGGATATACCAAAAAAAGGATAAAAGTAAAGTTAACGCGGTCAGAATGAAAATCCTGCGTAATGTATGCGGTAAAACGCTAATGGACAAAGTCAGTTATGTGACTATTCTCAAGGAATGTTTGTAGAGGAAACACTGTTTGACAAGAGTGAACAAAATTTTATCAGATGTCTTGTGTATGTTGAAAGAATTAAAGAAGAATGGTTGACCAAACAAGTATAATCAGGTGAATTAAATGGTAGCAAACCCAGAGGCCCAAGGAAGGAATGGTGGGAATGTGTGAATGAGCCCCTTAGTTGAAAAGCTTGCATGAGAGATGTATGGACGGTAAGAAAGTTAACGTTGTATGTAAAGACAGGAAAGTGTGGTGAAAACAGGTCTACAAGAAATGTGTGATAAAGAGTGTCATTGAAATATGAGACTCTTGAAACGAAATATCTTGGATACTAACGAGCCAGCGCGAACTGCTTAACTTGGTGGATGTGATTGGAGTAAATATTATGGGTCTTAATATGTGATTATCAGCAAGTTTGCATATTTTCGTATGATCTATGACACATGACTTTGTGAGGATCTTCACTCGGGGTGATTGCTCGAGAGAATAATGAGCGACCTAGGTCAAAGTAATGTGGCGGAACGAACATATAAGTTAAATAAGCAACACGTTAATTCCAGATTAATTTAAATGTCCAAACATCCCCTCCCCCACTTTATACCTTACTTTTCTCACATGAACTCCTTGATCCCTGACAGTATAACGAGGCTAGAACCGATTAAGTAACGCTTATTCCAAAAGAGATTTGGCCTAATGGTATAATAATAATCAAAATGATGGTTAGGCGCTGTACTTAAATTACGTAACAAGTTATTGGCCCTCTCCAGACCCCTCCCCCCTTTTATCAATGGAACCGTAACAAATTGACACACATTGCCTGACCCTCCCCCTCTCCTGAGCTGTTACGTAATTTAAGTATAGTTCTTAGGCACTTGAAAGGGTTGCTACATGAACATATAAACGTTGATAGATTTTTTTAAATGGTTTTGAATTGTATTTAAAATAAAATAAAAAAGGCTGCTATTTGGCCCAATTTTTTATGAATGTAATTGAAACTCGATATTTTAGGGTGAAACCTTTTTTCTCAAAAATGTTTCAAAACTAATTGGGTGCAGTATCATCTCCAGCAACAGGTAGAAAAAAAAAATTTTAACAGAAGTTATGATCTTTCAGAAAACCCTGAATAAATAGAAGCAAAATTATCCTCAAGAGAATTACCCAATTGCCCGTGTATATTAAAATTTCAGTAAACTTAATTAAAAAACTGCAGCCATTGTTATTAAACTTGCGATAACAGTACTTTGGGATGTAATTGGTTAGAATGAAATCCAATATCGAGGACCTTGAACATCGTAAAAGTCGTCGAGCTCGTAAAATTCGATCGTTAACGCTTCCTTATTTTCAATCGTATTCTGCTGAGCTGGACGTCAGCAACCGTAGACATGCGCAGCCTGTCGAAGCTCATTTCCGGCTTGCGTAATGATCCATTCTGATATTACTTCGTTTTTTTCGATCAAGACACCGAGAGCAGGGAATCACAAGTTACAATTTAGAATCGAGTTTCTTTCAACCAAAAGTAAAATCAAACTTGAAATATTCCCGCAATTTTCACAGAAATTCGGGAATCTAAAAATACCGTCAAACTGCTAGCGGGGAGGGTTTTGTGTCGAATTGTAACATAAGGGGGATGAACGCAGAATGTGGGATGACATCATGGAAAATATAAATGTGAATACTCATTTTTTTAAATGTTTGAAAAAATCAAAATTAGTCATTTCATTTTAGAAGTAAAATATCATCATTATTCCCATATTCATGCCTTTACTCCTTTCTAAAAGAATTCCTCTTTTTCGCCTGTTTTCAAGTTTTCAAGAACCCAATAAGAAATCCACCTATTTTTCTTTGTAAGTTAATGCTTTTTAATTGAAAAGTCTGATATTATATCCTTATTTCAGAATTGATCTCTTTTGGTTGAAATATAAAAATATCTAGAAATGAAGCTTCATTATTTGTACATTAAATCTCGATATCAAAATATTATACCGTAATATCTATAAAATTGTTCTACAGTAGAATCTGAAGTTTATATTGAGAATTTTTTTGTTTGTTTAATTGGTATAAAGTTGAACTACTTCATTAAAAATTGTATTTCATAGGTTAAGGATTTAACTATTTTTGTGAAAATTCGTTTATTTTGTGGAAAATGATTTGTTTGAACTGGAAATCTAAATATTGCATTTTTGGTTTTAAATTATTCGTTTTTAGTTGAAAATTCAATTGTTTGACAATTTTTTCCGTTGCAAATTCTTCTTTGTTCGTAGAAAGTGAATAATAAAATTAATGAGGCTTTTTTCTAATCCAGGGTTTTTATCTTATCTGAAAGAAGCAGACTCGGATTCACCAACCAACGCCGTTCTACTCAATTTTTTTAACTTTAAAAAACTTTCAAGGAAATTCATAGAATTTCCAAGGAGTTAAATATTTTTAAAGAATGTTAAAAGGAATACATATAACTTTTGAGGACTTTAAAAATATTTTAAAGATTTTTAGACATTATTTTGAAAATTCAAAAGGCTTTTCAGAGAATAAACAAAAATATATGGGTTTGCAAAGAATTTTCTAAGCTTCATAAGAAGTTTAAAAAGTTTCGTAGGAATTAAACGGTTTCAGTGTATTTTAAATAACTTTAAGGGACTTTAAAGAATGTTAAAGATTTCAGTGGATTTCTATGGGATTTCTTCAAGCGATTTTGAACGAATTTCAATAGATATAAAAAATTTAAAGATTTCATACTATTTCTATAAATTGCAAAGAATTTCACAAGAATTAGGGATTTCATAGGATTTCAAAGATTTGAAGATAATTTCAAATATTTCACTTAATGTGCGGTTTTGAAGAATTTTCTTAAATTTTGAAAGATTTAAAAGGATTTGTAAGATTTTAGGATATTTAAGAAGATTGCAAGGGATTTCGAAGGATTCCCCAAATTTGCAAATATGTCATAGGGCTTTTTAAGGCATTTTATAAGATTTTCGAGAATTTCAGTAACTGCAAGGGATTTTACAGGTTCTTAATGAGGCATTTTAATCAATTTTCCAGGATCTAAAAGGATGCCGTAGGGCTTCAAATATTTTAACCTATTTCAAATAATATCATCAGATTTCATATATTTTCTCGGGATTTCAAGGCATTTTATAATATTTCAATGAATTTCAAAAAATTTATTGCGAGATTTATTCACAAGAATTGAGGGATTTCAAAGGATTTCAAAGATTTGAAAAGGTTTCCAAATATTTCTAATAGATTTCAAGAATTTTAAGAAATTTTAAGGAAATTCGAAAGCGTGTTAACAGTTTAGGGTTCTCAGAAAGATTTCTAGGACTTTCGAAGAACTTAAAAAAATTCCAAGGTATTTTGAAAGTTTTCAAAGGATTAGCAATATTATAAGACTTTTCCAAGAATTCCAAAGAATTTTCAAAAGATTAAGAAAAAGGAGTTTGCAAAATTTTTCAAATGATTTTAAGGAATTTCAAAAAACTTTATGCGGTCTTAGAGAGTTTTCTTTAATTTCGGAATATTTGGAAGGATTTTATGGGACCTTTGAGATTTTAGGACATTTCAAAAGATTCTAAGTGATTTCAGGGCTATTCAATAGGATTTTCTAAGATCTGAATGGTTTTCAATTTTTTTTTATTCAAAGAACTACATTTCTTTATTGATAGTAAAAGAGACATAAATCGTTGAAGACGATAGAAGATAGTAAGACGCCCATAAAAATTCTATAATTTTGGAAAAGCATTAGGAACTGTAAATTTCAAATTAGTTTTATATCTTTAGAAAAAACTAACATAAAAACTAAGCATTAAAGCATTAGTAATGTTCTTGATTGAACATTTAAAAAACTAAGAGACTTCAAAACAAATATTTTTGAATTTAAACTTTTCAGGTTACCCCAATTTAGTTTCAAGTACTCAAAAAGTATACTATTTCAGAATTGCGCATTTAAAACTATAATTTTAAATTGAAATTATAGAAACTTTATATATCGTAAAAGTTATTGAGAGGTATCACATCATGTACCCAGGTGCACACCATTGATGGCTATATAGCCAGCCCGACAGGCGGGAGCGACGCGGTCTGGCGAACTGCATGACTGACGGTCCGGTAAAATGGCGGTTGATAGGTTGGGTGGGAGAAATCCATGATGTCTGTCGAGAGAAAGAAAATGGAACAAATTTTCAGATTCACTTTCAGAGTCATTTAGTATATCAATATTAACAATCAAATATAAGTAAAAAGAGAATATGCTTAAATAAATATAAATAAATTTTATAAATAACCTGAGAAATGGGCAGAATAAGTCCTGAATTGCTTTTAGTAGGGTATATCTTATCCACTTTATATTCCACGCACAGCAGGCCAAACGAACAAAACCAACGAAAGCACTTTTCACTCACGTCGTCGATCCGAGCCAAAATTCACGGATGAACGCCATTACACACGCCAAGAACAGGTGATCCAAAACGCGCATGCGCGTTTGCGATCTCAATCTACTCGCACTACCAGCCTGCAGCGGTCGAGCAAGTCGCAGACCCATCGTTCCTCGCCGTTTGCAGGACCGACGGGCGTCTAATCTGCCGGACCGTTGTCCGCCTTTCGGTCGCATTCTGATTCTGCCGGCCTGACGCGTGCATTTAGCAGGCAGCCTGGTCTCCAGCCCGTCGGGCCGATTACGTGCTGGCACGTATTTTTATATGGGTAGTATCTAATGGCATTTAAAGTGATTGGATAGATTTTATCATTGAAAAAATTAGATTTCTGCACACAAAAATATTCACTGTCATTTTTTCCGGTCAAAATTTAAATTTGAATATTGTAAGCATTTAAAGTTTAATTATTCTAAAAACGTTGAAGATCATATGATCTCTAATTGGAAGCTTCAAAAATAATGAATTAATTAACTTAAGCTCAATTAGAGCGTTAAAAATTAAACAATTCACAACTCCGTTTAAAACTGAAGTATTACTAAATTAGGATCGTGATACCAAATCACTGAAAAATAATAATTTTAAAATTGTGCATCACGCTTTCTTAAATTCATCATTTTTATCTGAAATACTAAAGTAGTATGTAATTTGAAACTCATTTATAAAGCGTTTCCATGCAAACGGATATACTTCATGTTCCTTCAAGTGGAAGGTGATTGCAAAACTGAGAAATTCCGGGATCCTTATATATAATCTTTTGTAATCTTTCAAATATTAATAGTTTTACAGTTTCTCTCCATTTTCCAGTTGAAACTAAAAAATGAAGGTAGGAACCGAAACTAGGTGAATCTAAAGAAAGACTTTCAGAAAGCAAAAATCCATTTCCAGAGGCATAGAATTTTATAGCTCAATGTAGGAAAATTTTAGTTTGTCGCTCAGTCTGAAATACAAAATTTTCTAAAACGTTCCTTACTGAAAGGATATTATGGCTGCCAATGGGGTCAGATTTTATGTACAATAAATCCAATTTCAATGAAAGTGACTCTACAAGGGCTTCTTCACAAAATATAAGCAGGTAATGACCATTAATTAGGGAAATCATAAACTGACACAAATAATTAGACAAACTTTTGAATACGAAATTTTTCACCATGTACAATTTTTAAGGCGTGCATATTTGGACTTTCGTGACAGAATAATAGGAAAAAGAGGCCATTTACTTTGCTTTTATATACAAGTACGTAAATACCGTTGTCTTTTTTTAATTTTTTGATCTACAAACAATTTGTTTTGTGGGTACTGGTATGGTATACATAACTCAAGGGTCGCAGTACAGAATTAGATAACCAACACTTTTCAGAAAATGGGCTTTTTGTATCAAAAATTCCTTGAAAATCTAATACATATTTTGTTAAAAGGATTTGTTCGAATTTTCATTTTTATAGGGTAATATAGAAATATTGGTGTTTTAAAACCAGATAGCTGACTCTGTACTTGTTTCCCATCTTCTTCTTTTTTTTATGGTTGATTATGAACCAATCTATTTAGATTGTTACATTTTCCAATTAGGAAAAGAAAAAATCAAAAATTTCATGTATTTCTAACATTTCTAATATTTAATGCATTCTTCTTTCAAAAATTTTAGATAAAAAATAGATTTCTTTCAATAAACTGAGGTAAAATTATTAAGAATCAGTTAAAATAACTCTGAAAATATTCATAAGCAAATCCTGCAGATTGGAACAAATCATGTGCTTAGTGTCTTTATTTAAAATTTTTTTAAATTAAGATCGAGAAGAAATCTATTTTATTATGAACAATTTTATGAAAAATAAGCATAAAAAAGATTCACAATTAGAAAAACAGAATTCCAAACTATCTCACTTTTCGGCTCATTAGAGAAAGGATTATATATCTTTAAATTGTTGAATTGATTGTTTTTTGGAAAGAAAATGGACTTTGTTGATATAGACAGAAATTGGGGTGAATTAACTGTAAAGATTGCAATGCAGTTTATATAGGACAGATAAAAAGAACACTTAGACTTAGGAAAAATGAACATGAAAATACATTTCATAGAAGTCCCAGATATCACTCAGTCCTTTCTAAGCATAAAATTACACATGGTCATGATTTTAATTGGAATGATATTAA
>JAABKJ010012713.1:0-10463 GCA_011634705.1 Andricus grossulariae
ACTGTTTTTTAATAATAACCTAAAATAAAAGAAGTCTTAATATTTTTGAGTCTTATTTTGACTGCATTTAAATCAAGCCCAATTTTAGGTGTGCATAGTATAAACTTTCTTAATAATTCAAGAGATTCGCTGTAAATTGAGATATGTATACAGATTTCTAAAGTAATATAAATTAACAAAATTAAAATTTTTAATTTCGATTTCTGGTCAGGAGTGAACGGTGCTGTGAAACAGATCTATGCCGACGGTCCCGAGCCATTTTGACGTATCTCCAGCGAATGTGTTAAAACTGTCGTATCTCGTTGTCATGTTGGAAAATTATCTCAACTCACAGCACTAATTCCATAGTGTCGTATCTCCTGATAGTGTTTTATAAGTGTCGTAACTCTTTTTATTTTTTTTTGAAAACGGAGCAATGCAAAATTCAAAATGGATTCAAAAATAATAAATCAATTTATACCTTGATTTTTCGAGTATAAAAAATTAAAACGTGTCAGTAGATATACGCTAAGTACTATACAAAATCCAAAATGCTGTAAAAATTGTTTAAATGTTTATTATAATCAGAAAAAACAAAGTATTTTTTCCATGAAAACCTTTTTTTCGATAATTAAATTTATTTAATTTATAATATATTATATTTATATTATATTTATAATTCATGAACCATTTAATGTTTTTGTTCTTATAACAAATCAACGAAAAGACTCCTAAAAGCTCTAGAAACACAACGAAATTTCTGACAGATTTAAACATGAAACATCGAATGAAATGACACTCTTTCAATTGTTTTCTCTGCTTCAGACGTGACTTCAGTTAATTTGAACATTTTTTAGGCGACAGTTACGACAGTACGGAACGGATCAAACTCGAAAAATCATAATTCACCAAAATTTCAATAACGTCGCATTTTTTCTATTAATTTTTCATAAACTGAGTAGTAGTACCATTAAATTGACAAAATTTCAGTTCAATACACTATATGAATATCAATATTTACTTAAAAAGCGAGTTAGGACATTTTTAAAAGACTATCAAGAGATACGACACTATGGAATTGGTGCTGCGAGTTACGATACTTTTTCAACATGGCAACGAGATACGACAGTTTTAACGCATTCGTTGGAAATACGTCAAAATGGCTGGGGACCGTCGATATGTTTTTTTATAAGGTGAGAATTATATAAGAATACAATATTCAGTGTAAACTCGCTCAAGCCCTCTATTAAAAAAGAAAATGGTGACTCGTAGGTTATCAACACTTTGTTCAATTGAAGTGAAACTTCACAAAAAACTTCTAGGAATTCTGATGGACATTTCATCCGCTGGAAGTTTTTGATAGCTTACACTTACCTCGATAGACTTTGCGATTGAAAATATTGAAACCATTTTCGTATACTTACATAGAAAAACATTATTAGCCATTTTTCATAACAAAACAAATGAATTTAAACTTCTCTACCGTTTAAAGGATATCTTGAAGTATAATTCCTCCAAATTTGAAGTAAAAATCTTTAATATTCTGTGAATTAGAGCGAGTTGAAGTGAGAAAAGACGGAATTTTTTCAGTTTTCAAAATTCGTGTTTTTTGCAATTATTTCAAGAATGAACAGAGCTACAACTTTTTTTAAGAGGAAAAAAAGATGCGCATTTAAATTTCGAATAAGAATATATGTTTGAAAAATTAAAATTTGTAAATGTTTTTAAAAATGCCAAGGGGCCCTCCCGCCACCAGCCATCAGACTTTATATGCCCTTCTACGATCCGGCGGTTCAATTTTGCATATTGTTTTCTCACCCTTTTCTTCCAACACTATAATTTTTGTTTTATTTAACTTAATTTTGATGCCCATGTTCTTCATGCTAGTATTCAGATTGCTCGAAATTCTTTGCAAGTTTTCGATTGACTCTGCCATAACAACATTATCATCTGCGAACACTAACCCACGCACCTTCACTGTCCCGAGGTCCCCACCTTCTTCCTCGAGGATGGCCATTCTTAGGCACTTGTCCATGAATATAATAACTAGCCACCAGGACATAACGCATCCTTGCCCTACATCTTGAATAATATCGAACCAGTTACTCAGTTGCCAATTTACCCTCACACTAGCTTTGCTACCTGCATATACTGTTTTTATTGCTTGTAGGAGCCATCCATTGACTCTGCACTCTTTCAGGACTTCCCAAAATTTACTTCTATCCACCTTGTCAAACGCTTTTTCCAGGTCATCAAATGCATAGAAAACTTTTTTCTCTACTCTCAAACTTTTTTCTGTGATCTCTCTCAAGCTAAATATTTGATCCGTACATGATCTTCCTGGCATAAATCCACATCGGACTTCTCATATCTTTTCTTCTGTTATTTTCATTACCCTGTGAATAATTATTGCAGTTGCGTTTATCTCCCTTTCCTTTGTATATTGGGACGATAATTGGAAAATTGAACGAACTTACCTCCAGTGAAGTTCAATCGTAATTGTGTGAGCCGCCTCGTCCGAATAGATCAAACACGTAGTCACGCAGTTACTGCTCGTTCCACCAGAGTAATTTAAAACCCAAAGTTTTTTGGCGCCACCACTAGGTGTCACCTTACCTGCTTCCCTGATTTCCCCCTTGCCGCCATTGCATTTTAAAGCTTCGTAAAACATCGTTTAGGTAAGAATGTTAAAGAATGCTTTACTTAAAATATTACGGGTGTGGTGGGTTTGATCTACTCGGACGAGGCAGCTCACACAATTACGACTGAACTTCACTTGAGGTAAGTTCGTTCAATCTTCCAATTGTATTTCGCCGCCTCGTCCTCTAAATCAAACACGTAGATGTTTAAATCGTGTACTTTGAACTTTTATATCAAGATTATAAGTTCACAATGAACGAAACCTGATCAAAGAATGAGTAAGTAAAGGTGAAAAACCCATTAACCATTAACAATAGCTGTTGCAAGCGTAGCTGATTGTCCAACAGGCCGATTATAAAATCTCGCGAAAACTGAAGAACTTGCTGTCCATCCATCTGTCTTATGAATCTCTTCGATGCTAGTTCCTCGTCGAGCTGCAGCTGAGATAGCCGCATGACGAGTGCTGTGCGCTGAGAAAATATCTGTGTCTACTCCGCTTTCCTTAAGGATGTCCTTTATCCAGCGACTTATAGTCTGTGAGGATGCTGTGCGGAAAGGCTTCTTGAATGTTAAAAACAGACTTCCTTTATTTGTATCCCCAATTCTGAGCGAAGCAGTTCTCTTAATGTATGTCCGCAATACAGATGCTGCACACAGTTCCGGTTCATCTGAAAAAAGAATGATTTCAAGGGTTGGCTGGAACCTGTTTCTGTCCGTCGTCTTTATCCGTTGAGATATTATTATCTGAATCGGTTCTCTATTTAAGTTGATGTTTTCAAGTTCAATTACCGTCAGCGTCTGTACTCGTTGCGCCGTGACCAGAGTTAAAAGAGATACTAGTTTCTTTGTCAATTTTTCCAAAGATAGATTTTTACGCCGGTAAAGAGTAGATAGATGGTCTAAAAACCAGCTTAGGATCCCACGTAGTGTCGTATTTTGCTTTTGGGGGCTTAAGCACAGCTACTCACTTGAAAAAACGAGAAACCTGTGCATCCCTGCCTAGCTCAATACCCTTTAGGAGTGATATGGCCGCTCTGTACACATTAAGAGTGATGTATGAGCGAGTGGTCTTTAGGGCTTCAAAAAAAAATTTAAGAATAACCCAGATTTCGTTAATGAAAACCCCTATACAATATATATAGAAAAATTCTCACCACAATCGAATTGATTTATTATACTGCTTCAAA
Source organism: Andricus grossulariae (assembly GCA_011634705.1). Taxonomy (NCBI): domain Eukaryota; kingdom Metazoa; phylum Arthropoda; class Insecta; order Hymenoptera; family Cynipidae; genus Andricus; species Andricus grossulariae. The sequence continues at coordinate 3,807 of JAABKJ010012713.1, forward strand.
TTTTCTTTTGGAACCGAGCTTAGCATGACCTCTACAGCCTCTTCAGTGACTCCTCTCTTTGTAAAGGCTATCCTGATAAGCACGCTGCTGCCAGGGAAAGGTTCCGATGCATGGGTGCATCTTCATATGGGGAGAAGATAACAGATTATGATCAGGTTTGAACACAATCGGTTTACCGATTGCCAGGAACATAAGCAGTGGGTACCAAGGTTGTGAGGGCCAAATAGGTACTACTAAAGGGCCTTCTGCTTGATCTACTTTTATTTTTTGCAATACTCGTGGTACTACCGAGTCTGAACCTTTACGCCACGACGCGTAAGTTGAGCATTTAGCATTAACCCTAAATGCAAAAAGATCTATATCGAACTACCCATAAGCTTTTCCTATTTTAGTAAAATCTCAGTCAGCCAACTCCCACTCTGTTTCCTGAGGTAAAAAATTGGAAAGTTCATCCGCATCTTTATTATCCTCTGATCGTAAGTAGGACGCAATTTTGATCTTCTCTTGTAAAGCATTTTAAACCTATGAACGTTGCTGTTAGCTCTAAGGCGTTTATGTGAAGTTTTTGCTCCTCTGGACTCCACAACCCATCAGCTTTCTCGACATTACAATAGAATCCCCATCCTGTCAGAGATACGTCAGTGTAAATTTCTTTTTTGAACTTTAATTCTCGAATAGGGTTGTTTGACTTTTCTACCTTCTGTGCCCACTATTCTAAATCGGATTGACTAAGATTGGAAAGGGTTACTTTTGCATTGTAATCATGCTTTGATACCTTTAAGGCTAAATATTCCTCCCGTTCCAATCTCTTCGTCTACAACCAGCCGTAATTGACGGCGAGGCAGGCTCCTTTATTTTGCAATCCTTATTATTTAGAAAGCTTTGCACCAATTGCGTCAGAGTCTTACGTTTTTTATTAGTTAGCTGAATGCGGAAAACACTACTGTCAATTAAAAAACCTAAGAACATGCATCTTTGTGAAGGACTCAGTTGTCTTTTGTCCTCAATCACAATAAAGCCCAATGATTCTAGCAACAATCGCGTTACTGAGACATGTTGCCTGCATTGAGTTTCAGAATTAGCTATAATTAGAATGCCACTTAAATATATGACCAAAACGATACCTTGACTTCTTAGTTTATGGATGACAGGTTTCAGCAGTTCAGTAAAAACAAATGGCGCATTCTTTAGATAACAGACATGAAACAGTCCCTGTTCAAGAGCCGTATGACTGTTTTCATATCCTCCATTTTGAAGTGTGAAGTCGGTATGAAAACGTTAAGTTTTCTCAGAATGAGAATAAAGCGACCTTCACCATTTGCCTCTGGCCTCAAAAAATATGAAGACAGAAAATCTCCCTCACATTTCTTACATGGAGAGATTTCTCTTATCTCTAGTAATTTACGAATTACGTTATGTGTCTTCAATTCTACCTCACCTGACAAGGTGGGAATAGGCTTATTTGATTGGAAAGAAAGCTTGCTGAATGGCACACTGTAACCTCTAACGCAATTCAGTATAAACGGGCTAAGTGTCACTTTTTCCCATTCGTTAATAAAGAATTTAAGTCCTCTTACTTACTACTTATGCATCTGCCGTTGCGACGTCTGATTGCGCGAGTTCCGTGTGGAATGCCTCCTCCCCCCTTCGAATTCGTGCTCGTGTAATTCGAATTCGGGTCGTACTTCCTCTGGGGGGGGGGGCACTCCTCCAGTTTTTAGCATCTAAAATCATAGAAAGTACACGACCTATAGCACTTATTGCTGCTCCTAGTTGAGCTTAAGCTGTTGCTTGGTATTGGTCTTTCTTTATAGCAGTAGTTCGACCTCTGCTGTTTCGGCGTCTGCACTAGCTTTTTCTGAATAATGATCTTCCTGTATTTTGCTATGCGGCCGACTTGTCCGTGGATTAGAACGGCTCCGTGAACGACTTGACGGCCCTCGCAGGCGCCGCTCTGCGGCTTGGTTTGGTTTGGGGCTGACGTGTGACGCATCTCGTGGACTACGCCCTGTACTCTGCCTCCAAGAAGACCTGACCTCGCGATCATGACTACACTGCTTGCAAACACTCGTGCCTGCGTCATACGACAAAAAACTCTGGGTTTTAAATTACTGTGGCGGAACGAGCAGTAACTGTGTGACTACGTGTTTGATCTGGAGGACGTGACGACGAAATGCAATCGCCTTCTTCCAGTCCTCTGGAATTTCTCCCATCACGACACTTAAATTTATCAACTAGCACAACCTGTCAGGTATGTAGCCGCCACCGTATTTAAGCATTTTAGCGTTAATAATGTCTACACCAGCAGCCTTATCATTCTTTAAGTTCTTAATAACATCCCTGATCTCAGAGACACAGATTCTTTCAACCGGGTTTTCCAACATACCGTGTTCTATGTCGCAGTTCTCTTGCCCTATAGCTTCACCTTACAATAATTCCCTTAATAAAAATGTTAGTCTTTATTATAATTTTACTATATATATTATTTTATTCCTTATTTGGCATTCATCTTTATTATCAGTAATTCATGCCTAAAACTATATATATATTAGTGGTAGAGGACTGACTAACGTACTGGACCTGTCTTTTTAGACCAAAAATGAGTGTCCCGAAGGAAATTCTGATTAGAAAATACCTTCGAAACAGAGATTTGCTTATAGCGTTTTCCACGTTTAAAACAAAAACAATTATCCCCGCTAACCCTCAAGTGCTAGAACCTCGAAATTTTCCGTTCCACATAGAACGGGTCCAGCACACCCGAGCAAACTTCAAAGTGAAATATCTCCGGTTTAAATAGACTATTAGACTACTTATCGTATCTAGCGTTGTTTCTTGGGAAAATTGAGTTTTTAATAGAAGGCAGAAGTTAGAAGTTGGAAGGAAAATAATATAAAAATAATAGGAGGTAGAAGGCTGGCTAACGAACTCGATCTGTTTTTTTAGACTATAAAATATTGTACAACAAGAAAGTCTAATTTAACAAATTCTTCGAAACTTATCGTGCCGTCAGACTACACAGAGACAGGCAGACAGCCAGACATATTCGCTCTAATCGAAAAATAACATTTGGATATTTTCTAAATATTTCTGATATCTTATTTCAATGAAAACTTTTTGATGTCATATAAGAATGGTAGTAACTATTTTTCAAAAATTTCAGAATTTTGAAAATTTTATATTGATTTCCAATTTTAGGAGAAACATTTTTGTAAGTATATGTATGAAAGTATTTGGAAAATGAATGCGCAGGTTTTATTATCAGCACCTGCATTTCTATTATTTATTTATCAGAATAAAATGTATAGAAATATGAATTATAGAAAAAATTATGTGAAAGTTAGAACAAAATTCTATCAATGAAAATCGATAATAATATTGTAAACAAAACACTCCTTACGACGTCTGTTGGAAACAGAGAGAAAATTTTTTCCGTAAGACTAAAAAGGCCTATCGACTGTGGGTGTATAAAGTCTCACTGGGTAACGGATGAAAATTACGTTAGCTGTGATATCAACTGTTCTAAATTGCAGATAAGTAATATTTCGAAACTATATTTTGTTAGTTTTGCCACAATGTTTCATTTGTGAAACGTTTGGTTTTCTTTTTGAGTTTTATGACATATTACTTTTTGAAATGTCGGAAAATGTAAAACTTATTGATCGGATAATATAAATGAAAATTTTGAAGTAGATGTTATTAATATTTATTTTATGTTAGCCCCAAATAAATATTAATTTCGGTCTTTAGTGAAAAATGACTACTCTCTAAATCTGAATTAAAATAAATTACTAATAAAATTGTGCGAAGTCGTTTATCAATTGATTTATTAAAGCACTTCTACTAATCTTTAGTAGAAAACTATTAATTCATACTAAATTAAAAATCGTTACCTAATCAGTTGATAGGGAAAAATTCTTGACTAATTAAATTAATAACGATTTCACTAAGTTCTATTAGTAATTGATAAACGACTTTGATGTCATTACTAAATTCTTGCTCATTCAAATTTCGAGAATAAGTTGCAGTCTTTTTATTGTCATAAACGCCCAAGTAACTACATTTAATCCCAAAATAAAGTCGAAAGGGTCACCCAAATATATCGACTTGATACTTGGCCTAAGGGTTCCTTTTGCGAACCAGGTAAAATTCCCGAAAGGATTTTTGGCTTGGAAAATATTGATCTGAGATAAACATAATGTCTATAAAAGTATAGGTAGATAGCACACTGTAAAAACTAGAGATATTTTTTTTTGTATCATTTTTTTCGTGTCCTGTTTTTGAATAGGATAACTTCATGCTGTTATTTTCAATTTAAAGCAAATGAACCTGGATTCCCATCATCGGTTTCCTTTTAGTACCACTCTAGACCTTTTTCTGAGTCTTATTGTAATACCTGAAATAATACTTTGTTTTTACATCCAAAGACATATTTTTTGTATGTACACTTTTTCGGTTTTTCAGAGACGAAAAAAAACCACGCCTCCTAGTGTTGAGCATTTTAATTCAGGGAAGTTGTGCGATTAATTAAATCCACCCACCTTTCCAAGGTCCCTCCTTTAAGTGAACTTTAAGGTCCTTTAATGTCCCTCCAATGTGAACGCATAAAAAAAGCATATATTCAATCATTTTTTTCGCGGAAACTATTGTATATAATTGAACAAATGTTTTTTTCTCTTAAATTTATGATCAAGAAGAGTAAAAAAAATTTTGCTTGGTGGAAAAAATTTTTTATACATTCATTTATAAAATAAAATGCTTGTGTGCAGAAAAAAAGTGTTCTGCTGGCGCAGGTGATTTTGGCTCTCCTGGTGATCCGAAACAGAAAATCGAAAAAGTTTATTAATCTATGTCATCGCCCCTATGGTCCGAACCTCTAATTTTTCATTTCATCGAAAATTAACAAAATGGTGGCATTTATTGCGAAAGAGAGAAAAAAACCAAATTTTTTTGCACCATAAATCAGGTGAAATTATAAGTTAGAATCAAAATATCGACAAGTTAGAGGTTCGGACGATAGCCATGACAGTGATGAATATCGTGTTAAAATTTGGAGTCGATACGCCCCGTCATTTTTGAGAAATCACCTGCGCCAGCAGAAAACTTTTTTTTTGTGCACACATGCCATTTATTTTATAAATAAATAAATAAATCTTTTTAAACATCAAACAACATTTTTTCACTCTCCTTGATCATAACTTAGAAATAAAAAAACATTCGTTCAATTATATACAATGGTTCGCTAGAAAAAAATGATTGAAAATATGCTTTTTTTTTATACGTTCACATTGGAATGCCCCCTTAAAATGACCAGCGCTAGGATGCGTGGTTTTTTTTCGGTCCCTTAAAAAGGGGTTCGGTGAGAGTGGGGGAGGTGGTGCAGACTGAATCCGTCTCTCTCTCAATGTATTTCGGTGACATCTAAAACTTTTATGCACAATATTTTTAGGCTGTGTCTACGTGTACCGAAATTTCGGTACAAATAGCCGGACTTTTTCGGTACGAATAGGGGGAGTTGTAAAAGGGGCTATATGTACAGAAATTTCGGTACGAATAGCCGAATTTTTGTGTAGACACGCCCACATTTGTACCGAAATTTCGGTACACGTGGATACTTCCATATTTTTATCTCATGTCAATATTTTTCGAGATTTTTGAAAAAATTTCATTCATTTTATTTTTATCAATCTGCGCCAAAAATCCATTTGGGACTTTTAATTATGATACAAAAGGAAGCCCTAGGCCAAATATCAAGTCAATATTCTTGCACGACATTTTCCTCAATTAAAAATGTATTATTATATAAATATAAATCGTAATACATAATTATATTTTTTAAACATAAATCATTCAAATTTGGAACTGAAAGTAGTGGTAATTTTGTTAAAGGATATGATAGAATCAAATTCTTAAAATCGACGTTTGACGATGTTTAGGTAACCCAGCTAGAAAGTTAGGTAACACAGCTATATTTTCTTAGAAGACGAAATCCAAATAAACGTCTAGCTGGGACAGCTAAACCATTTTTTTCAGTGTAGCAAATTGAAGTTTTCTTTTACATTGTGTTAATTGCATTAGTAAGCTTACTTATTAATCATTGGTATGAAATTATAATAATTTACAAAAATATTGTCATTCGATTTAATCATAAAGAAGAAAGTATTGCGTACCGAAATAAATAAAAAAACATAATAAATATTTTAACAATTTTCGCAAATAGGACTATTGGCTGAAAAAATCAGGTAAATTCTAATACACAGTGTACAACAATAAGTCGATTGATGCGTCTGGAAGCTGCGCACAAATATATCACATATAGCATCGTTTTATTTTTAAAATCGGAAAAGTTTTTCTTATATGTATAAACATGGTAAAAATTTTTTTGAATTCATAAACTTTTGGAATCTTCTAATTATATGGAACGCTTGGGATAGGACTTCAACACAATGAACACTCTATAACTTTATTTCACTTCTAGATGTTTATTCAACCCCTTACCACCATCGACGACACAATACAAATGTAATACAAAAGAGAGCGACTTAAGCCGGTCCACGCGTGACTCTTTTCAAAAACCGTCTCTCGTAATATGCGTCTTAGCCATCCTGTTATTAGTCCGATTTCCGATCGGTGGCAGCACCTCTCAGAATCGCTCAAAGC